>JAODOY010026369.1:0-13527 GCA_025399855.1 Forbesichthys papilliferus | reverse complement strand
ATGATTCCATTCGTAGAAGGCTACCCGCCAACATCGACCATTTACAAACCAATCAATCTCAAGTATAGAGAGATGCAGGTAATGGCATAGGGACGTCAAGCAAGGCTCTGGTTCGCTTGCAAAATTGCAGTGTGAAACCAAACGTGTTTGGCTCAAATCTGTACAAAGTAGCACAAACGTGAACTTTCAGGTGTGAAAACACCCTTTTTAAGGTCTAGGTTTATCTAGGCAGCACTACAGGTGGTTAGACGCTTGAACGCCAGTCCTACACAATAGGTTTTTATAAGCACTGTTAAAAACCAGGGGTACTTCCACAGTTCTTTTACCCCACTTGTTTAATAACAGTTCAGTCGTACAGTACGTGACCTTTCCCTGAAGGTGACCTCATGTGTGGAGGCTGTCTACTGTTAACACTCCAACCTAACATCCTAACACAGACCAAATTGCCCTGTGTCGAGTGCACTTCAGCAATGAGCTGTGCAGCACTTAGCATCGATGTGTTAGCGTGACGGCAGCGGCGCTTTGCATGTTGGCCACGACTGACCTTGACAGCCGGCGTGTGAGAAGAAACCCTTGCAGACGGAGCAGCCGATTGCTGACTTCTGAATGAGGGAACACAATAGTGATATACTTCATTGATATTTATGCTAGCAGCTGCCATCGGTGAATTGAGCGATGTGTGAACATCGTGTACACACACACACACACACACACGCTCCAGATAGAGGCCTGCCTGTTCTATGGTAGCAGAAGAAACTATTAAAGGACAGGTGTCTCCCACATGTGGCTGGAGGACAGATGGGCGATAAGAAATGTATCTTAACCAGCAATGCAGGCCTGTTTCACAGTTAGAGACGCTAGTTCCTTTTATATTTATTTTGATTTGCACTCTGCCGTGGGTCTATCTCACCCTTGCATCTTGTTTCACTCTCACCCCGTGCTGTTGGTCTCTTACACATTCACATTCACATTGGCACGGCACCTAGCTCTCTCATGCCTGATGTGTGCACAGGGTTATAGGGAGTTATAGGGAGGTCTGGCCACATGGCAGTCATCTTGGTAACACATCTGGGCAGATATTCTGGGCTAATTCCTGGCTATTCAAATATATGGATAACTGCACTTTAAATGGATTTGGGACCTGCCCCAAAATAAGGTTTAAAAATAGTTGTTGTCCACATGTTAAATTACCATTAATAGCTAGCATCGCGAGAGCCGGATGGTCTCGCTTCAGTTTAGTTTTGCCGTGAGAATTAATCTGGGAAGCCTCGAAACAATTTTGAATGTGTCCGAGTAGCATGATGGACTTTAATAACAATTCCTCTGGCATGTCAGGTTAATAAATACCAGCAAAGTGCCTGTTTTTCTAAGAGCTGATATAACTAAGAAGAGTAATGACTAATAATGCTACTGGCAGAAGCTCATTCCACCACCGCAGTGCCAGGACAGAGATTTGGCCTGGTACAGCGAATGAGCGACGATCAGTCCACGTGGCAGATGGAGGTGCTCTGGTTGGGGCCTGGAGACATCCATTGCATGGAGGCAGAGCATGGACAGTTATTTTTACTCTGTATTTACTTTATTCTGATGTCCAGAAGGGTACTTTACACTAGAACGGCTAAAGCATTTATGAAGCAGAATGCAATTTCATGTTTTTTATAGAACAAATGTATGTGTTTTGAATGTACTGTAATGTATGTAATGTCTTTCCGGTCAGGTTTTAGAAACACAACATGCTTTTAGTGGGAAGAGCAGCGATGAATGTTCGCCATACATCGCTCAAATGGTGGGTGGGGCAGGAATTATTCCAGAGTAATTCCAGACAAGCTAAACTAAAATATTTAGGACAAATGAAAACATAAACACTATTCACGGAGGGCTAAAACCATTACATGTATAACGTTGTTAATATCATTATGTTTATGGAGCCATGCCTTTTGTAACTCCCGCCCAGTGAATCGTAGCACTGCGTTGCTCGCATCAGCACAGCACAGCAGTCACGATGTCAGTGCGTGTGCGTGCGTGTTTGTGTGTGTTTTACATGACCGTAGGCGGTGGCTTTGCAGCAACTATTTTAGATTATCTTCAGAACAGTGTTGCCACTCCAAGGAGGCCAAGGAAGCAAGCAGGAGACAGTAGAATACATGAGAGGAGGGAATAAATCTATACAGCGTAGTGTTGGTAGAAGGTGTGAAAGTGCCCTGAGAGGAGGAGAGATAGAGAAGAGTATTCAGTTCACCGTGCTTGTTAAACAGGCGCACGGGGAGGAGGAGGAGAAAAGAGAGTAAAGCGGCAGAGTCGTAAGAAAGAGGAGAGCAGGAGAAACTACTGTACACGATGACACAGGGGCTGGTGAAAGGGAGAGCGAGGCAGCGAGCCACTGAGCGCACGCGAGAGAGAGAGAGTGAGAGTGAGACTGACAGAAAGCTAATGAGCAGTGTGCCAGTGTGAGATGGATGGGGGGGGGAGGACTGTGATGTACTTTAATCTGGAGTCTGCTTTGAGAACATTGCATCATAAATAGTGTGTTTTAGTGGGGGATGTTATCAGAAATATTCCACTGGCAACCAACAAAATGGCGTCCGGGAGATGGAAGATAACAGGAAACCCTTATAGGAGTGAAATAGTAGTGGCAGTGATTCTACCTGATGACCGTCTGATGTCCTCGACAGACTCATTTGGTCACAGCGTTCCCGGAGCTCATTGTTTATGTTTGTGCGGTAGGAGATAGGGGAAGGAACGGTGAGGCTTTGAGGAGGAGTAGAGAGGGATGCTCATCTTGTGAGAGGGGGAATGCACGTTTGTGTTTCACACAACACTGCCGAGTGAGCTCCAGATGTAGTACCTTTAGGGCAAAGGCAGCTCACCTTACTCCGAAATCGACAAATGCAAAGTTCTGTTTTCAGCGAGATACATCGACAGCTTCTCTCACCAACATACAAAGCATTTTTTTCAGCTCATTTCACTTCGTCTAATGAATGTGACAGAGTTGATATTGGAAATTATCGCTTCATTAAGCTTAATGGCAAAGGTCATGCCACGCAGCAACCAAACCAGTCTTGAGATTACATGATCCCGTGAGCCAGTCGACAAATGTATCTCCAGCGTTTCTCTTCCTAAACCAGTGGGAATAGACAGTGTTTGTGTGGACTAGACTATAGCAAAGTCGGTAATAGAGGTCTGACAATAAACATCAGCATTTCTTTTGCAAGCGTGCAGCCACATCGACACGTGTGCACATATGCACACTCACACATAACACTTACAGCAGCATCCGCGGAGCGCTGAGGTGTGAAATTTATTTCACAGCCTGACATACTCTGTGAATCAGCCCTACTGTTGCTATGGAGACTCGCTCTCATTGGATATTGTCTCAGACTTACACTTTTAATTGCTGAATCTTTAGTCCTGCTCAAAGAGGTAGAAACTAGTCTGAAGACTGCTGGAATAGTTTAGTGAGATCTGGGCTTTTAATAACATAAAAGACTGTAGAGCTAAAATGTTGGTACTAAATCAAGTCTAAAATATGCTAGTATTGTTTGTTTTGATAAAAACTAATATTCCTTTAGTATACTCTACAGCAGGTGTTCAACGTTTTTTGAGCCAAGGACCACTTGGTTGATAGAAACACGTCACATATGGTATAAAATATTTTGTTGCCGGGCCAACAATATTGTGTAGGGTGTCCTATAGTGCCATGTATACATGTTTGCCGCCAATAAAATAAATATGAACATATTTATACTTGTAGCACAGGTTTTATATATGTTAATGTATTCTAACATTTATATTTTTGGATAAAATAAGTTTGGGATCAAATTATTTGAAGGATTAGACACCTTTTAAATCACAAAGAATTTGCAACATCAAAGAGAACACTTCTAGCTTCATTCGAAAGGTACTGGCAGGAGAGGCAATGCAAGCAGCCAGGTGTTACACAGGCCTACAGTATGCTGCAAGTATTCAGAGACCAAGGGTAGCTGTGACATGGTCACGTAGGGCAACGTGGGGCAGAAGAGGCAATATATACATGTGGATGGTGTGTGTGTACTTAAAAGAAGGTGGGATAGTTCGATCGATGCTTGTGGGATGGCGTACATTTTTACGTCACTGGCAGCTTAATAACCATTTTCTTTTTAAAACCAATCCAATGTTTTCACACTTGGTGTCCCTGGAGGAATGATACCGTACAGCTATTGTAATAACCAGAGGTCTTTACCACTGTTCGGATCAGAAGTCTAGAAAGTAACACAAGCGAAGCACAACGAACACATTTACATTTCTGGATCACCTGTCTCCCCGCGCTACCCGCTGGTCGTCCATTGTGAACTATAATGGTGTGTGTGCATGTCCACACCAAAGTTAGTTCATTTAAATGAAAATGGCTACAGGGCTCAGATGGGAGGTGCATAACATTGCCACTAAAGCAACGCAAGACTTCTGCTACTATTTTTATTGTGTCCCCACTCGCTCTCTCGCTCACACTTTCTCTCTTGCTCTCTTTATCTCATTTTTATTTAATTCATTTTTTCAACCTGTGCTTTTCTGACAGTAAATTTAAGCAAGAGAGAGACCTATTTGTTGAGCTGTGGATAAGAGGTTGAAGAGAAGTGTAAGTGAACAGTTAATGTGTTACCTTCTACATTACACACACAAACCCATCAGCATCTTAATGTCATCCCATCCTAAATCATTTGCCGTTGTGAGAGCCAACTCGCACCGCCGGACCCGCAAACAGCCAACTTGAGCCTGTACAGCAATGGCAATATAGAGATACCGATTTCTTATTTAATGCACGTTTCAAAGGTACACTGGCGCAGACTATAGCCTATTGCAGAGCCACCAATGTCCTCATGCCTAATGTCTAAGAAGCCACGGTAGGCTACAGCAAAGTGAGTGAGCAGTACCTTTGCTAAACTAGGCTAATTTAATTGTTTCGCTTCTCTGTTAGCAATAGGCTACGCTAGCATGATACATGATTGCATAGCCTATAGGCAGTAGCGGGTCTGCGTATATGCTACTAAATAAACAAAGTTTCCGTATGAACTGTGTGAATTATGGCTTATTTAGATTAGTCTATTGACAGCCGGGGCATGATAGGATATGCACCACCGCTTCAGTGCATCGTCAGCATGAGGATTGGAGAATCATATTCTATTAAGCACAAATCAGATGAATGGAAATGGAAATGGCCACTACATTTCCCAACACAAACATGATGACATTAATTGATAATAAGGTAATTCAGTCCAAACTACTTTATTATATTTATTTATTAACGTCATTATTTACATTTGGAGATATGGCTCAATTCTGGGAGCTCCTTGCCCTTTCCATGCGCGTACATGGAAAGCCATGTGTGTGTGTGTGTGTGTGGAGGAGCGTGTGCATGTGTGTTGCCATCAAGATGTGCCAATCTTTGTGCCAGAACAAAGTGGATTACATCAATCCATAATATTTCTTTCTCATTCTCTCTCTCTATCTTAGCACTGTCCTTCTGTGAGGAACTTGACTTTTCAGTGTCTCATAATTGACCAGCAAAGACTGTATGGGACCTATCTTACAACCGGCGCAATGCGGCGCAAAGCGAGAACGCAAGTGTCATTTTCCGTTCCTGAGCTTGGTGTGTGTAAATAGCAAATGCACATGCGCCTATTTGAGCGCCAGTGGGTGTGTTGGTCTTAACCTGAGGTGTTGTCTAGCGCATTGCTGGTGCATTGTTATCTTGAGGCAGAGAAAAGTGATTGCGCTATTGACCAGCAAAAACCTGGTCTAAAGTCACCACGCAGAGCATTATCAATATAGTTTTGCCTATGGTGGGTGCACAAAGCGCGTACACACTGCTGTTACACATACAGGGATGTGGAGGAGCACTCAAATATGGAAAGGATTAAAAATGTATAGAGTACAGTGTGAAACATTATTTGTTTGTAGCCTACATCAACATATTATAGGGATTTCGCTATTGCTTAGATGGTCTGCTCCAGTCTTTCACAAACCCGCTGATATAATAGCAATTCATCGATGATGCAAACGCTCCTGGATTTTTTTAAGGGAATGGGAGATGACACTTTGGTTTATTGTATGTTACGCCCCAAACAACCCCGTGAATAATGAAGAGAGTAAGTCCAACCCATTTGAACCATGCGCCCGGCACACTAACCGTTTTTATGCCGTTAAAATAGCCAACGTAGATTTGGACACACCCTAAATCCAGTTTGTGCCTTGAGCTTTAGACCGTGCATATACCGTAATTTCCCGACTATTAACCGCATTGTATATTAACCGCAGGTCAGTATTTTATGTATTTTTTAAAAATAAACTTGTCTATTAACCACATCCGTTATTAATTGCAATTTATTCAATGATTCAATGTTATGTCATCGGGTGGGAGGCATTTTTATGTAAAAAAATATAAATGGACACCAACCACTTCAATATACCGGTATGTGCTAGCTAGACTATGTAAATTATGGTAGGTTACTATTGCTCGCTACTGTGTTATTAACAAGCCAAGTCACCAACCAACAGCATGGCTAAAAAAATGCCTTATTAATATACATCTGTGCTTGCAGGGGATACGTGAACATGCTCAACTTATGTGTATTTTGTGCAGCATCCTACTCAAAGTCTATACTACTGCCAGATGGATTTACCTGGATTTCACTCAAAAAAGGCCAAATCATGTTCCTTTTCTGTTCATAATTTATTTCCAAGTTATGTTGGGGTGTCTAGCGGTGGCCAGGTAGTAAAAACACACAAAATTATGTTCCTTTTCTGTTCATAATTTATTTCCAAGTTCAGTTCAGTTTGCCACCCCCCAGTATCGTAGCAGTATTGCCAGATTACCTTAAAAATAATAATAAAAATAGCCCAATGACAGAAAAAAAATGTAACCCTGTGTATAGACCGCACCCGAGTATTAGCTACAGAGCTGCAGAAAGTTTGCAAAATCAATGTCTTAACTGCGGTTAATAGCCAGGGAAATTATGGTAGACACTTAATATGTGTGACTGGAGTCATAGTTGTTGTTACAGACTTGTTACAGTACATTTCACTAGTATGTTTTACACATGTAGACAGGAAGCAGTGAGTGTACACAGGGATGCTGGAAGCATGATGTGTTTGTGTAGTTTTTTTCCCCCAAACGATTTCTTAGTCTACTTTTAAAAACATTTGACCAACAACTGTTTGGGTATCCTTTCAATAATGTGATATGTACACTTGTGTGTATATGGTAACAAATTCAAATAGAAAATAGTTCATATGTTATTTTGCCTTTTTTCTTCTAAAGTTTATGCATAAAGCCAAAAATTCTCTTGTGGGTGGGGGTCTGGAACTCCATGCTGAAGGTTGTGTTCTGCTGGCATCTCTAAAATGACCATAAATCCAAATTGTAACTCTTGTTTTTTACATACATTTAGAAGCAAAAACGTTTCCACGTCTCTCCTTCTTTTTGGAAAGGCGAGGTATGTCACTGCTAGCCTAGTCAAGGAACGCGTACAAAACGCCCGTGTGCCAATCAGGAAAAAACAAGGGAAAACAAGTGTGGGTTGAGAAGCGAGTGAACCTGGAGCAGTCCACTGGGACCTGAAACTGCACCTGCACCCAATTATCCCCTCTCCCTTTATCTGAGTGTTGCGCTGTAGGTACTGGTGAGCCTGGGATTAAGGCACACAGACGCATTGAATATCAAGAAGCTTAAAAATAAAACGTTGTTTATTCATTTACAGAGCTCTTCTGTAACATGGAAACATTGCTGCTTGTGTCAGAGGCGCACGGCTTGGCTTAGCTCGCGCTGATTCTGAGTTTGTGCGGAATAAAAAGAGACATGAAGCAGAAAGCGATCTCATCTGTCGGAGGAGAGCTGTGATAAAATACCGCATTTAATTTTTAAGGCCTCTCGCGTGAATAAATAACTGAAGACCTGAGTGTGGCCCCCTGTGTGTGTCTCTATATCAGTTTGTGCATGCATATACATGTATGTTTGTCAGAAGGGGCGGGGGGTGGCTAGCCCTCCCCTCCAGTAGAAGGGGAAAGTAGAGCACATGTGAGAGCGAGGGAGTGTGGGTAATTGCAGTTGCAGCTGCACGTGGGTTTGGCTCAGCGGATCAGAGATGGCGTGCATGTGTTTGCGTTACAGTATGCATGCGTAAACCCCTTCATATAACGGCGTTGGCTATTTCATTCATTGCTGTTAGTTCCATCTAAGATCAGTGGCATAAAATCAAGCGGACACATGAAATCCCTTTAAACGTTTTATACTAAAGTGTGACCCATCCAGGAAGCAGTCAACCATGCTCACTACAGAGTTCCTAACCGCATCTAAGCAACAACTGTGCGTCAGGAACTTCACGGCATGGGTTTCCATGGCTGAGCAGCTGAGCCTACTACGATCACTATGCCCAATGCCAAGCACTAGCTGGAGTGGCGTAATACCGCCACTGTGGACTATGGAGCAGTTGACAGACATTCTCTGGAGTGATGACTCACTCTTCTCTATCTGGCAGTCTGATAAAGCAGATTGGGTTATGCTAGGAGAACGCTACAGGAGAATGTATTGTGCTCACTGTACAGGTCGGATGAGGAGAGATAATACTCTGGTGCTCTTTTCTCTTCAGGTGTTTAACTATGCTCTGCACGTGTGTCCAGCATGCTCGCACGCACATGCACACGCACACACAGACGGGCCGGAGAAAACGCAAATCCCCCCCCCCCCCCCCCCCAGAACGCAGATAAAGGACAATCTTGGCTGGCATTAGAGCACCACAGGGCCACACATTTCTAACTCAATATTTATATTCTGAAACACAGCTATCTGCGGAAGGGCATTGTGTGTGGATATAGGTGCTTAGCTGTCAAACAAATGAAATATTGAGGGGTGTGCCTTGAATATATGTTATGAGCGCCAGGCGTCCCCATGATCCCCATATGCTGTTTTGGTTCCAGCTAGCTTGTATGAGCTCACGCCTGCTCTGTGAAAGTCATAGGAGAGGGTCCACACCACCATTATCATCGCTAAGATCCCCATGCTATTTTGTGCTCACACTCTCTTCCCCTGTTTATCTCTTTGTTTGGTCTTTCTCTTCTTGTTAGTAGTCCACCATTATGTTTCTGTCCCGGCTGTGAATAGGAAAGCCCTGAGGCCAGACAATACGTGCACACACGCACGCAAACACGCACAGAGAGAAAATAGTTATCCTATGATTTGCAGCTGCAGCCATATGAGTCTTTGACCAAATTGTTAGCCTACATTACGCTTAAGTGCACACATCTGTCCTCCTGTGTTCACACACACACACACACACACACAGAGTAGTGGTCAAAATCCCTAAGCTCTTTGTCCTTACTCAGGCAGATGTTCTGCCTCCTCTCATGCAACCCACTGGAATCTGAGCCTGTGATGCAGATTCTGCTCTATGACTGCGTGTCTGTGTAGAGCTGAGTGTGATGCAGAGGGGCAGAGAGGATTTACCGGTGGAACGCAAAGCCAGAGACAGGAGAGACGTTTTGCTGAAGGGGAAAATGGCCGAAAGAATCATTTGGATCGTAACAGCATTGTCCAAGACAACAAGCTCTTTCTAAGACATCATTGCAGCATACTTCATATTATAGAGCACACACACATCCAGTAAACATGCATGCATCACATAGAAGCACACGCACACGCACACACACACACGCACACACACACACACACACACACACACACACACACAGAGAGAGCACATCCTGCCCAGCAAACTGTTGCCCAGACAACCAGTATCGACTACAGAGCCCTGTTCCCATGGAAACAGCGGATGCTATAAGGGAGGATCATTAATTGCAATCTCAGAATAAGGGAACGAGGCATGAGGCCAGAGAAAAGCAAAGGCCATGTGGAATAGAGAGATGGATGAAAGAGAGGGAGAGAGACAGAGAGATGAGAGAGAGAGAGGTGTGAGAGAGAGAGAGATAGACATGTGAGAAAGAGATGTGAGAGAGAACGAGAGAGACGTGATAGAGAGATAGAGAGAGAGAGAGAGAGAGAGAGCACCAGGCTCATGGGATATATGGGGTTCCCTTCTTGTAGTTATTTAGCCCTACAGCTGCTGTATCCCTCCATCTGTTGGAGGTGCGGAGGAACCCTCAGAGGGTACACTACACGCAGAGCCTCAAACAAGTTCACAGTTAAAAACACCACAGCGGGACGGTCGGGGGAATGTTCTCAGCCGAGGAGCTCCGTCAGGGGAGACAGTTTGTGAGTTTTAAGTATGCCGTCTTCAGCCACGATACACGAGTGAAAGCGTGTTCTCGTTAACACTCCCTGTTGGCATTTCCTGGTTAAATATCGAGGCTGTCACCAGGTTTATCAACGTCTGGACAGACATACAGGGTTTTATAGGGGCTTTTGGTATCACATGGAACAATGATTAACGTGGCAGCTGTGTGTGTGTGTAAAACACAGGTCACTAATAAGAAGAAAGTAGTGGTAGGAAATGCTATTGTGTGTTTGTGTGTCATTGGGGTTGTTAAGCCATATACTGTGTTTGTACAGTACATTGGGATAGCCAAATAGCATGCAGTGCGTTAGTTTGTTCCGACACACTGACGTAACTATGCACGTTAGCCGACGTATGCATGTTTCCACCACTACTGCACTAATGTGTCATTTCTGAGGGTGTTGTTCTTTCTCTCTCTATAGGCTCACTTTTTGTGTCTCTCTCCCCCTGCTCTTCCTTCACCAGTGTATTTCTCTCCTGTATTCATCGATCACTTGGAGGGGTGGAATGCACCAGGAGATGGATGGGAGACTCTTTTCTCTCATTAAAGCCCTTCAGGACAGTTGGGTTCAGGCTGGACTCAACTCCAAGTTTTTATATTGAAGGCGGACACTTCTTGTGTGTGTGTGTGTGTGTGTGTGTGTGTGCCAGTGACACACGCGCTCACACACACACACGCTACCATTATGGTAGAGTCTACTATAATGGTGACTGAGCTGAGTGTTACATTACTACATTTGAATGAATCTGTGCTACATGTTAAACTACATAGAGAATGTATGGCTATATAATCACATAAGTAACAAGGTTAAGGGAGAGGTGTGTTTGTGTGCGTTTGTGCGTTTGTGTGTCTGTGTGCGTGTGTGTGTTTCAAAGATGCTCAAACAACGTGGGCCCTCATTTATCAAGGTTGCGTAGAAACTCTTCTAAATTACATGCGTACAAGGCAAATTTAGAATATTCATAAGTACAAATAAAGGGGGATTTATCAATCATTCGTAGTTTCACTTGATAAATCAGACACGTTCTAAAGTGCTGTGCGAGTGCATATGAAGCCTCATTTACATAAAGAAACACCCTAAATTATCCTTTATGGTCACAAACTTTCCCTTTAAAGCTCTAAGAAATGCCACTAATTTCTGTCCGCCAACATGAATATATCAAAGAAGACAACAAAAACATTTGAAAAAATATAACTTTTGATCGCCGAAGTGTAAACAAAGCAAGCCATACATTTTGGAGGTTGTCACGTCAGTATATAAAATAGTTTTTTAGTGTAGAACTTTCTGTAATGGTGCACTAACACATTGACTGTAGAAATAATACAATATTCTTTGAGACACACTGACACTAACATGACCAACATTTAAATGCAAATCATTAAAAAAACGTAACTTTGATGTGATTGAAACATAATCGATTGATATGTCTAATGCCTATGTCTAATCAAGCATTTTTATCTTCTTTGTTATTTTATTGGGAAAATATCCTTAGCTTCAGCCAGCGCAGTACAGATTCACCATGTCTCTAGGCAATGAGGACACTACATTACCGGAGTTGTAACAGTCCCAGAGTACCTAGCTAACCAAGCCTAGCTAAACAACATATATTTTCTAGCATAATAAGCATACAAATTAGAATTCTTGATGATTAAAATATAGTTTGTTGCATTTTACCAGGTTGTCTCAACTTTAACATCTGAGTAACGTAGTGTGATGTCAATACAATAATAATAATTCATGAATCTTATCTCGCAAACCAACAGCCTGATTTTTGGTGCTGACATAATTGTCCCATGAATGTTGCACCTAAAAACACCCGGACTGCAAATGGATATGTTAGTAACTGTAAGTAGACTATATCTCTCAAATCAAAGGCGAGCTTTGAGCTTGGTTCATTGTTCAAATACAGTATATACCTATACAGCATATACTCTCACAGGTTTCCCACAGGACTCCTCCAGTAATAGAAGTTGAGTTTTGTGTTGATGTGGACTGTGCATGCATGCGTGTGTGTGTGCCTAGCTCCCTGTTATCTTTTATCTCTTATTAATCAGTCCTATTTCTAGGTGCACTGTGATGCCCAGGTGTCTAATTGTGCATCTGCCCCCTCCAGTACATCCCCCTCTTTATCGCTACACAGCAGATGCCCTCTACTCCAGGTCAAAGCTAGCTGGCAGATGTGCAGAGATTCCCCTTGATGAATAGGTGGCCACTACAGTTGTGGATACACGTACACGTTGTGTTTGATTTAGACAGAAAAGTAAGATGTGTGGCGGAGGAAGCTAATGACAGAGCTTGAAGAGAAAACATTAGTGGCCAAATAGAGCCTCCTCGGTAACGGCATTACTTTTGTTGGCTGTCTCTTATGACTGTCAGTTAAAAATGTGTTTTGATATGGTATGAATATATTTTCATGCATTTTTCCATAACCTGTGCATTTTAACTTGTTTATAAATATCAAAATTAATATAGATATTGCAAACTTTTTCCCTAACTTTTTTTTTGCCAAGACCCACCTAGAGAGTAGGGATGGCACCGATACGATACTGAGATCATAAATCGGTACGATACGGACTTAAATAGCAAGATCGGAATCGATGACAATTGGACAGTTGTAACCGATCCATGGAGCTGACCCACTCGCGAATATACACGCGTAGGTCTACTGTCAAGCATCAGCCAAGTCTAACCTACCAAGGCCACACTATCAGCAGCAGGTTTATAAAATGCATCTGAATCCTAAAATAGAAATTGGTTTACTTTGCAACTTAACTTAAATTAACACTAAAATCAAATCAGTGCTCGGTATCGGCCGATACCCAAATTGCAGGTATCTGTATCGGTATCGGGACTGAAAAAACTGGATCGTCCCATCCCTAATTTAGAGACCCACCAAATACTGGTACCAGTAATGTAATTTACATGAACCTATACATTTTTGCTAATACTATACCTGAGTGTGCTAATTTACCACAACCTTCCTTACGACCAAGTGGAACAACACAATAATAAAACGCATCCTTTCATTTCATCTTAATTCATTCAATGGCCGCTTGCAATCTCCGTGACCCACTCACTCCCACTCAGTGACCCACCTGTGGGTCCCAACCCACATTTGGAAAACCACTGACTTTAGACTATTCATCTAATTTACTGTCCATTAAGCGGCATGTCAGCTGCATGTTGTGAGGGAGCATATTCATATGGGTGGTGGGCAGTGCTCCACGATAACACAGTGTGTAGGCCTATAAGTCTATATGGTA
>JAODOY010026359.1:0-23392 GCA_025399855.1 Forbesichthys papilliferus | reverse complement strand
AGGAAGATAGTAGGGAGAGTGAGGGAGAGAGAGGTAGGGAGAGAGAGGGAGAGAGAGAGCGAGAGAGAGGGAGGGAGAGAGAGAGAGGAAGAGAGAGAGGGGGAGAAGGAGAGAGAGAGAGAGGGGGAGAGAGAGAGGAAGAGAGAGAGGGGGAGAGAGAGCAGGAGAGGGAGGGAGAGAGAGGGAGAGAGAGGGAAAGAGTAGGGAGAGGGAGGGAGAGAGAGAGAGAGGCAGGGAGAGAGAGAGATGTGTGAATCAATGACATAATTAATTTGAAATGATAAATTGTAGTGCAGTCTAAAGACAGGACCTATCACATTTAAGTAAAAAGACAAGTTTGTCAAAATGAATATTTTTGCCATGCTGCGAACAGGGCCATTAAAAGTATGCAGTGTATTATATCACAGATCATTTGTTACGAAAATGTGTCTGTGCTTTCTGCTTCCCACCCACATCCAGCGAAGACAATGTTCCCCTGTGGAGAGATCCTTCCACCTTTCACCAAACCCTACAGAACATCATTAGAGCTGTTTGAGTGTCACATTGTATCTGAAACTAATTATATACAATACACCAATAGTGCCACTCACTGTGTGGGAGGCATGGATGACAGCTATGAGGAATCAAGCTCCTTAGGGCTACAATACTGTATATGTCACCTGACTCATCTCCTAGAAGATGACATGGCCCTATTGCTCAAAACACAACAAAGCAAAACAGCATGTTTCTGATAATATATATAAACTTTAGACTGTAACAGTGCGTGAATGGTTTGCAATGTGTATGTTTTTCACACACACACACACACACGCACACAAACACACACACACGCACATACACGCACATGCACATAGGCACCGTGAACCTCTTCTTCATGATTCAGGGACCATGATTAAAAAAAGACAGATCATGGTTCCCTCCCAGGTAACATGGGAGGTGCTGTTTGTCTTTTGACGTTAAGCTTGTGTTGTGTGTTGTCCACACAGTTTGACCCAACATACGCTCGCCTCTGGGCTGAGCTGCTCAAAATGGACGCTGCAGCTGCTGCAGCTGCTGCAGCTGCTGCTGCATTCTGGCGTGAAGCCTTCTGGCCTTGGGGCTGCCTCGCTCTCTACTGGGCTTTATTCTCAGTCTCTGACATTTACTGGCTGGAGGGAAGCTGGAGAGAGGATATGAAGTGGTGATGGAACGGCTTGCTGGGAGGGGATGGTGCTGGAGGATGGAGGCGAGGGGTGGGGGGTTGGGTGGGTCTTTGTCCTATAATTAAAGTGACAGTCTACAATTTTTTTATTTTATTTACCATAGCGACACAATTGGTGAAGTTGGCATCAGTCTGCCTTATGAGAGAATAATTGTATAGTTGCTCTTTCTGATTTTTGTTGAATAAATTCTACCCTTCTCAAAGCCTGTGCAGTGCCAACAGGTCCCAGTTGCTTCAAGAAATGCTCCAGGAAAGGATTTTTCATTATAAAAACCTTATAGCACAGGGCCATAAAAAACGAAAATGGAAAAATGTACTACTTTTGTATTTTAAAGTAGTTATATGAAAACCACACAGCACTTAAATTTCATGTCAAAGTTCAATGCATGTGGTCCAGTCTTGGATCAGAGAATGCTGTTTTTGACATGGTAAGTGAGCTAGTCAGTTTGGATCTCTATCAGATGGCCACATGTTTCTCTTTATCTCACTAGAGTTCTGCCAACCAGACTAAACACCACGATAAAGGTGTTTTCTGTCGTGTTTGCGTTTCTTTTTTTTTCCTGCTGGTATTCTCAGGAGATGAAGGGTCACATATTATGGAACCCTATCAGAAATGGCGACCTGTATTCTAAAGTCTTCCTATTACTACATCACATCAATAAATGTTAATTTGTATACAAAGGCATTAGGTCCCTACTTGGTGTAAAATAATATTTACAATAAGGTACCTAAGATAAGGAACCTATTTTGGCAGTTTGGCACACACCGAAAAGGCAAACTGTTGTCGTTTAAGCCTCTCATACAATAAATTGCAGTTTAGTCTATGTAAACTATTATGTAGGTCCATTTTATGACAGTCATGCATTGTATGAGAAGGTACAGCAGTGTGTTATCCCCACATACACGTTTAATGAACAGAGGGGCTTGCTATTTTGTTATTACACATCACATAAAGTGCTGTAAGACGTGATGTTACACATCAAAATCAATTGGAATGTGTGTCATGAAAGGTAGTCACGTTTTCCTGTAATAAGCCATGAGCTTTCAGTGTGTTTTCAGTGTGTATTCACCAAACACGTGTTTTGAATGCTAAATTGCATTCGTGCGCCATAGAGCTTGTGCTCATTAGCATCAGGTGATCAAGCTGCAGCCGCTTACGTAGGTTAACTGTACATTTGCATGTATGAAACACAATGCATACGCACATGCAAACTCTCTCTCTCTCTCATTCTCTCTCATTCTCTCTCTCTCTCTCATTCTCTCTCTCTCTCTCTCTCTCTCTCTCTCTCTCATTCTCTCTCTCTCTCTCATTCTCTCTCTCTCACAAGAGGGTTACTAAAGAGGTTTTACGAAATTGGAGGGAGAGATGTTTAATCCCCTGGCACAAGATGAAAAGAAACAGAATACCTGTCTTTGTGCGTGTGTGTGTGTGTGTGTGTGTGTGTGTGGGAATGGGGAAGGGGGAGTGCTTGTTTGACTGATAGTCAAACAGTGATACTGTATATGACGTGCTAAAATCTACATGATGACATTCGCATGTACGTATCTGGCAGGCAAATTGATTCATCCTGTTTATTTCCATGGATAGGCCATGGGAATAATAATGTGCCATGGATTCACATGTTTATTACAGATCAAATAAATGTTAATGAACAATTCATGTTGATCTGTACACTTGTTGGGATGGGCTTATGAGACTGAAGTAAAACTGTGCAAACATTTGGGTCTTGTTAGACAGTCTAATCGCGTTTCAGTGGTCTACACACTTCTGACACGCAAACACACACGTGCACACACACACACACACACACACAGAGAGAGAGAGATGCACTACTTACACGGCTGTAGTTGTCGAGCAGGCAAGCAAACAGATGTCCTGATCACTCCTGTCCTTGGGACACCCTCTCTCAACCAGATTAGTTATTTTAAGCTGCGCTTAGCTGTTCTTTTCTCTGGCAGGCAATCTTCTGCAATTTCTGCATCTGTGAATCAAAAACACATTTTGTTGCCATTCAGCAGCAAGTAAACTGCCATCAGACAAATTATAAGTCAGGTTGATTTAATTACAATGATTCAGTCTAATGCAAAATGTTAGCAACAAGTTCAAATTAAATGAAAATGTTCAAGGATGTCTGCTTTAATATCTGCAACTGAAATGCATCCAGATGTTCAGAATGGACATCTTTTGGCTCAGGAACATTTTAAATAAACAGGACTCTCCGCATGGTATCTTATGATGGCAACAATACAGGCAGCACCTTCAACACCTGAACCATTGGATAAATAAACCTTCCTCCAAGCCTCCCAGCTTGGAGTTTTCCCTCGTTCTCTCTATAACTTATTGTTCTTCTTTACATTTGATATATTTGATATTCCAGGGAGTGTTATCCGGCTTTACAGAGCCAGGTGACAGGCCATAAAGGCTTCAAGATGAGAAGAACAACCACCGTCACCTGGAAGGGAACCACTTGTTCCAACTGACTTCTTAAAAGTCACATTTCATTTATGCTCAGATTGTTTGTCAAGTATTTACTGTAATTCAGGACAGGCAAACTAAAACTACTTGAGGTCAATTTACCATAATTTGGCAATAAAAAAATCAAACCTTTGTCAAATAATTTTAATTTGTATTACTTTAGCTCTGAAGGAGCTGGCAACAGAATCCCTCCATATGGCTTGAAGGTTTGTAACAGCCCGTTTGGCTCTGTAGTTTACGCTTACAGTGGAGAACATATTTCCAGCCTATACTGCAGGTGCTTTTACTGTACGAGGAAAATGGGTGGTGTCGTTTAATGCTAAATGAAGCGAGCTAAGGGCAATGTTTGCAGTGTTTGGACCTTCTAAAAATGTTTTATAACCTCATGGGGCATTTTTCTCTGTACAGATTCAAACAGTTTTCAAACAGGAAACAGATGTGTTTTACTGTAAATTTCAACATAAAATAAATAATCACAAACTATGCTTTCTATAATGTTATTATTTCATGGCTACACTGGGACCATAAACATGCAAGTACCCTACTTTATCAAACTATACAGCATTTGTTTTTACACTACGTGTGAGTTTCCTTCCAACAGGTATTTATCACAATTTTAAAGGTAGTGTAAAAAGTCAGATGAGTGGTGCTTCTCTTACAGTAATAGGCATATTGCACCACATAATGCAATGACATAGTCTTGCAGACAAAGAATCTACAAGTTTTCCAAGCCTGTTGTGCAGGGCCAGCCTCTTGAAGCTGCAGAGGGCATAACCAACATTTAACTTTTAACTTGTAGTTTATGACAATAGACACTGTTGTACTAGCCAGACCCAAAATTAACTTTTCGCTCCATTGGAACGTTATTTTTGCAATCATTGCCTCCTACTGGGTGTGGACAGCCATTAACAAATCAGCTGTTTGCATTGCTTTATTTTGCTCTACCACCATTTCAAATGGCATATACTGTACTTTAAAGTGACCAGAGTTTCCAGGCTAGAATCTCTTGACACTAGAAAAAAAGATTTCCCTGTAAAACCAAAATAGTTGTTAAAGGCACATAAAATATATTGAACATTAATATAGCAGCAAACAACCCTTTTTCATGTAAAGATATAGTGGAATTACATATGTGTATGTACTGTGTGTATGTGTGTGTGCGTGTGCGTGTGTGTGTGTGACCCACAAGGCATTGGTTTGGTCTGGGACACTAGTGCTACATTATCTCTAGTGGCAGAATATTAAAAGCTACTTTAGGTCACAATATTATTGCTGAGGTTGTGCTACTGTCAATGATGGGGTGCACTATTAAGCTCTGGGCTGAGTTAAAGTGAGCTTGTCCTTTAACCTCTGACCTATAGTGAAGCCTTGCTGGGCCTATTTGTTTTATATCATATTTTATACTGTCCCAGATATAAAATCCATTTCATCAGGAGCAGCTCAATTCTGTAAATCCCCTCTTTCTTCATAATACAGTACGTGTGTTGGTGCCTACGCAAAGACAGAAGCACGTGCGCACGCAGGCTCACACAGGTGACCAAGGCACGTGCACAGTGCACACACACACACACACAGTCCACCAGCCCCCGCTTGCTTGTTTCTCTTCTCCATTCCAGCGTCTGCTGTGCTCCCTTTGCTCCTTATCAGATGGTTTCCAGTGTGAGCTCCTCATTCAGCCCATCTATGTTCATGGCTCCCTGCTTTATCTGCCATTCTTCCCATCGCTTGCTATTTTTTCTTCTTCACCTCTGTATAATAGACTGGTCTTTTGGTATGACGCACTTGGCTCTTTCTTAGAAAGGGTATTATACACACACACACACACACACACACACACACACACACACACACACACACACACACACACACATTCATGCAGGCTCCATCCAGGCTGGCGGGCTGAGCTACGTGCATTGACCAGAATTGGATTGAAATCCTCAGAGACCGAGATAAGGGAACCCACAAACCTGTTGATGCAGTCACACACTGTAGCACTGTGCAGTGTGCTATCAGGCCTCTAGTCACAATCACAAATGGGTGATTCTGTTTCCCAGCACGCCCGGGGGTTCATAGGGGGCTGATCACTGTGTGGCCATATTACAGAAGCTGGATTTAAGGTGCATGAATTCCCCATTGAAGTGACGCCACCTGTAGCGTGCCCCAAGCTCAAATGAAGTGTGTGGGAACAAAGCTTCAAGGTTCTAGTGTCAGGATTATCCACTGACCTTCACCCTATAAGCCCTGAACAAGCCCTGAGGGTTTCAGAGAGCCTCTGTATACATGCATTTTCCATGTAGTCAAAACCATTCAGAGATCAGAATTTATATGTTTACCATAAATCTTCCCGTTTTCCTGAAAAGCATTCTTCATAATACACATGCTTGGAGCATTTTGTGAATGTAATTAAAGCACAGTTTCACATACACATTTTGCACCAAGAAGATATTTCACCCCAATGCGTGCTTTTGCTTGAGTGCAGAAATGTGTGTGTCTGTGTGTATGTGTGTGGGTGACCGCTGACTGTATGTTACTGTATGTAGACAGAAAGGTAATGTGAAGCCTTCATCGCTGATATTGTTTATTTGTGGAGGGTGGGTGCTCCACGATAGCTTGACGCAAAGGCTCACGAGGACATCTCGCGCCTGCCAAGGTCAACAGGAGAACGCAGGCTAGGGTTAATTACCAACAAAGAATAGTACCTCTGTTCTCTGTGAGACGATGCACTGGATCCAAACAATCACACAAAGGAGCCTTTGAGAGATTCGGTGGCACAATACAAAATGCAAAGCACAAAATAATTGGATAGGTGGAGTTGGGTCAAGATAGACTGCACTTAGTCTGTTAATAGGATCAAAACGATTGCTGCTGTATGTGTGGGCATGAATTAGCATGCGTGTGAGCACTTTGCACCTACAGGTATATGTGCATAATATACATTAGCAATCACCATACATTGTTTCACTGACCTACAGAATGGTAAACGTGTGGGATTATGTTTTACTGTATGATAATAAAGCAACATGTCCGCTGAATTATTGGAATTCGATTTCTACACGCAAATCGTTACTACAAGTAAATATATGTTTGTTTATGAGGCCTACATTATTATATTAACAAAGCAAAGAGGTATTGACATATTTAAACATGTAAATAGTGCCCGCACACCCGACTGATTGTTTTTTGGGGCCAGTAACAAACAATCTGAAATGGAATATGCATGTGGGAATTTGTTCTGGGAGTCACACAGATAAAAAGGGCAAGGCTGAATGCAATCATTTGGGAGTCCAGAAGCCAGAAGACACTGGCGTCTCCAAGTTGCCTTTTCGCAAGATAAACAAAGAGATTTGCAGAGGACCTTAGGTGACTTCTTGTTATGATGAGCGTATCAGATCAGGCCTCAGAGGGCTGATTGTTTGGGTGAGGTCACAGACAGAGGGCGCACACATATTGAGGCTTCTATCTCATTTACTGTTTTGTAATCCCCCATGTACAGGATCTGAAGTGTGACGGGTGCATCACCGTGGAGTCTGGTTTTGCGCTGAGCGACTATACAGTAATATGGTGTGAAATAAATCAAAGGCATCTGCACAGGGCTGGAGTCAACACAACCTTTGTGGGCCAAGTTCATGACCAGGACTAGTCTAGACCGATTGAGAGAGTAAGTCAAAAAATCCTGTTATGTGTTTGTGCATCAGTTTTTTTTTTGTACATTTTACAAAACATGTTTATTTTTATTTTTCTATGCAATAAATACATACATAGACACGCACATATGTGTGTGTGTGCGTGTGCGTGTATAGTGTTTTGGCTATCTGACCTTGACATCCTGACTTTGGAATGTGAACAAACTTAAAATGTATACTGTTTGCAGAAGACATCTCAATTACATTTAATATTCATTGCGGTTTTACGGTCTGGCCACCACCTTTAACAGATTATGCAGCTCCCCCGCTCTTGCTATTATAGCTATAGATCGAATACTATTCTATAAAATATCACCATAGCAGTATTAACAGTATGCCTCAGCATGCACACAGGGCAAAACCGCAACACTGTGGGTAAAATACTGACTATGTGATGCATCACTTTCCTGCCATTCTTCACTGCTAACATGCACTTCACATAAATTAAGGCAAAAGTCTCTTTATATGCCACGTCTAATGAATCAGTATTAAGGACTAATAACACAGTAGGCCTACTGTGTGAATGAGCAAGGTGCGTGCCCACTGAGTGGCCTTTGCATGGTTGTCAGAGATTATAGATACACAACAACATAGAAGCATGTCTGAGTGGTTTTTTGTAAACACCAAGATCCTGTAGACATAGCCAGGCTGGCCTTTGTATATTGTATGATCTTGTCTATTAATTAATTAATTAATTAATTAATACATTTATTTATTTATTTATTTATTTATAAGTGCAGAAATCCACTGCACTGAATAATATCAGTTTTAGTCTGATATTATTCGTTGACCCCACGCACACTATATACTGTATAATGACTGGCAAACACTGTGATGAACAACATTTCCAGGAACAGATGTGTTAGACGGCTTGTTCTCTCTTTTGCTCTCCTTTGAACAACGGAACATACTTTCACATTCAACAGTCATTCAATAGGCCTAAAGTTACAATAGTGTACTTCAGTGGATTTCAAAGTTTGGGGCGAGGGCTCCTTGAGTGGCAGCAAGATGCTTTTGGGGTTTCTGATTTAAAAATGTAATATTTAATTATTAATATGAATCTGGTATCATTCTCTTTAATGAAATGTGCATACTGTTGTCAATGTGATTTACAGTTTTAAGACCTTACTAAGATACTGTTCTCAATGAAGACAGGTCAGATTATTTAAAACATTTAATGCACCTATCTCTGATGAGTTCAAAAACAGATATACTATTATTATTATTATTATTATTATTATTATTATTATTATTATTACTATTTGTTTCTTCTTCTTCTTCTACTTATTATTATTATTATTATTATTATTATTATTATTATTATTATTATGCATGTTCATCTGACTCTGGTACGTTTAAAGTTAGGTAACAATAAGAACAGCTTCAGAAAATGCAACAAATGCAAATCCATAATATTCAAATCTATGTACGTCGAGGGACATTTTAGTAGGCAAACAATGAGAACGCCACATGCTTTTGCTTTTGCTGTAACTGTGGATCAAAATGTCAGGTGATCTCTTGTCGTGAACTTTGCATTATCGTTAACAATACGGGGCGTGGGAGTCGAGCAAAACCACACACATCTTTAGTGTTCTCCCACAATGACTTTAATTCCATTCTGAAAGTCAAAGTCATTGAGTTCACATTGAGTTTTAATCCCCACGTTGTTTCTAAAAGGTTGATGTTATCCTTCTGTCACCATAACAGTGTTTGCCCCAGCCTCCTTCACAGGCGGTCGCGGTCAATGCAGGCTCTGTGTGGATGTGCCCATTTGAGGCGGGAGGGGGAGGCTCACACATAAACACTTGAAAGGCCAAGTCATCGTCAGTCCGCATTGCAACCATCACCATTACTTTCCCTACCAGTGTTGGGCAAGTTACTCAGGAAGAGTAATACACTATTATTTATTACTCCTTCAAAAAGTAATAATATAACTTTACTTATGACTGGGTATCAAAAAGTAATTAGTTACATTAGTTACATTACTACATTACTTTCACAATCACTACCCTGCCTCACCCTTTCCGAAAAATGACAACCTGTGTAGCCATTTATTAGATACTAGTATCTAATAGATACTAGCAAGTCTTGGAGAATAAATATCAAAACGGCTTGCCATATCAGTACATAAACCAAATGCTCACCGTGTTTAACTTACTGCAGTGACAATGCCTTGTCTTTCTAGCCTCAACCTTTCATCTGGGCCTGCCTGGCACGGTCTGTATGTACAATGTCTTTCCACTACCTGCAGATATCGCATGTGTTCCCACGGACAGTACACGTGACCTTTGCACAATACTGCGTGTGGGGGCATTGCTTTTCACACCCGCAGGCTGGGTTTGACAGCAAAGCAGGGACATACCCATTTGTGTATGGTTCTTCTATGTGTTCACAGGAGACACACCGCGGCTCAGCCTTCCTGATGGAACGTCAGTTGAATTTGTTTCTTTTACAACCACAAGTGGTTGTCAGCAGATTTTCAGATGCCTTGCACCATGAATTGATATGAACTAGGGCTGGCCCCAAATATTAAATTATTCAGGTATTTGTTCGTTGTGTATGTATTCGATTTAAATATTGGGATTCGATTATTTATTTTTTCACATTATGCATGCAGTTTTCCAATTAATCCATACTGTCTCCATATAAATCCACATGTTGAAATGTAATTGCCTGCTCTACACTGTGTCATCAACACAATTGACTGCAAGTGGCTCTGTTTGTAAGAAGAGAGTGATGCTATTCATTCAACACACACTCTTATTGGCTAATACAAGAGGTATATGCTATTTGACAGCTCTGACTGGCTCAATTGACGTGTCAATCAAAGCTGCCATTTTGAGCGCATGGCTATGTTTACATGTGTGCTCACCGAAGCTAGGAATCGAAGATTACTTCTGTTATACTTCTCAATTATAGTTGAGTGTTTAAATTGTGTTTTTAAAAAAACAATTCGAATACTTGTTCGGAAATACCAGCAAGTATTCGAAACCTGTAAATGGTATTCAGGACAGCCCTAGTATGAATCGAGCAACGGAGAATGAAGTACAGGTGTTCACCTTTAAGATTAACCGATTAACTTACTTACTAATTAGGCACAGTTACATGCCTGGATATGACAAATGACCCCTCTATTCATGACTGAAATGCCTCCAGGCTTCACACAGAACAGTCCTGACTGACAGGAACATTGTGTGTGCTATACACTCCTTTCTTGCTCTTGAAAAAGGACAACATGAATGTTGTCTAAGCTAAGCGTGCTTAACTGTCATAAAACTGAAACCGGCTTAGCCTGAATATGTACTTGGTCATGGAAGCATTTAAAGATGCAGGTGTGCGGTACTCTATGTGTCTCAGCTTGTCAGTTTCACCTAGATATCAGTGTTCTGTGCCGAACGTGATACTTTTAGTCTGGCTCTCCTGAGCATTCCCTATAACTTGACAGTATAGGCCACCTACTAGTGTAGCATGGGGTGTACCTATCTCTCTCTCTCTCTCTCCCTCTCTCTCTCTCTCTCTCACTATCATTACTTTCACTCTCACTCTCTCTCATTACTTTCACTCTCATGGGATATGAACAGAAAGATCTAATGTTCTTGGTGTTAAGCTCTACTTAGGGTGCAGGCAGGTCAAACTGTGCCACAGCATTGTGTTTTCACAAGACTGATACTGAAGTATGCACAACTGATATGTTTGTATGTGGCAGGATAAGATGCAGCTTATCACACACTTATCAGAATGGAACAGAATATAATACAATACAATAGAATAATAACATAATAGAATATACAATGGAACGCAACACAATAGACATACATATCATCTTTACACAACATAATATAACTGTGTTTATGGCTTAAGTTTCACCAAGACGATTCAAATGTATCTTCTTTTTCATTTAGACCGCTGCAGAGCTAATAGCTGCAGCACCCGCTCACCCTATGCTGTGATATGCTCCGCTGCAGAGCAACAGCTTGGGAGGGAACATCACGTGGTGACACATTTCTAGGACTGACGTCACCGTCCCCATCTCCAAGCAACCCCTCCATCAGCACTAGCGTCACCGTGCGCTGAACCGCACGGTTGCCCGGCAACCCGTGACTTGCGCTGGAACACGGCCTTGCTCTGCGCTCGGAGCTCTGACGCGTGTGTGACGTTAGTAAGGTGGGTATCAATTTGCTATGGTAGTGGTAAGAGGAGGAGTTCCCCTTTGAACACTGTAGCCCTCTGCATTCCAGCGGAGCGCACAAGCCAGACTGATACTAGAAGTGACCCAGAGCCGAGTCACACGCGAAATAATTGTTACATACGGTCTGACGGCTCGGGAACACTCAAATCAAAGCGACAATCTTAATATTTCGCATGGTATTTTATAGCATATTTTTCTCTTCACTGCATTTTAATATTCTTGTGGAATGAGTTGCATTTCCTATGAGAACCGTTTGAACTGTGAGATAAGGCGGCATACGTAAGGTAAGACTTCATTTTGAAAAAGGGTAGCTTTTTCTTTAATATGTTTATGCTTTATTGTTTATTAGCACACATTGTAGTCTATGATCTATGCATGACCTGCCGTATAAAGCTAATATGTTGTATAATACAATGAACTGAAACCCTTTTGCTCGCGTAGGAATTCTACATTAGCCTATGATTCTATAGGTTTGCAGTGCAGCAAATATTATTATTATAATGCAAATGTAAATTAACTGTAAGCAGAAAGCGATCGATAGTCTGTCTGATGTAGGCCAAATTCGAGTTTTAAAGTCTTACTTACTTTTTGGTAATTTTGTAAAAAGCGTCCATTTTGTTTAAATATCTTTATTTTGTTGAATATGTCTTGTAGTGTATACACTAAATCCTAATTAATGTATACTGTATTTGGCTCTGTATTTATTTTTTAATTTATTTTTAAAAATCTATTCTGGAGTTAAAATAAATGGCTTTTACAGTATATATTTAGTTGTAATGTATGCATATATCACTATATCTTTAATAATTTATATTTAAATAATGCTGTATAGGCTTGAGATTGAGGGCGGCTTTGCTTTTGTTCCCACACAGGTATTACACTTGAATAAATCTATCTGGAGGATATACCTATTAGAGCACCATGGTGATCATGACAGAAAGCCACCCAGGGACGCAGGCCAGCCCAGCCCAGGGAAGGCCTCTTCAAGTGGGCTTCTACGAGATCATCCGGACGCTCGGGAAAGGGAACTTTGCAGTGGTCAAACTGGCTAGACATAAAGTCACCAAAACACAGGTCAGCATGAGTGTGCATGTGCGTATGCACGTATGTACGTATGTGTGTGTGTGTGTGTGTGGATGCGTAGGTGTGTACACACACATGCACATATTTGTAGATCCTAAATTAATGCAGGAATTCCACAGGTATACTTTAGTGAGCACGTGTTTCTAATTACACAGCAACTAATTGCCTTTTCTTTCTTTCTTTTGCAGGTGGCCATCAAGATCATTGATAAGACCAGGCTTAGCCCCTCTAACCTGGAGAAGATTCACAGGGAGGTCCAGATTATGAAGCTACTGAACCACCCTCACATCATCAAACTCTACCAGGTGGGAAGCATGTATATTTATCATGGTAACACTATGTTTGACTATGTGTATATACCGTGTGTGTTCGTGGGTGTGGATGCTTGTATGTGTGCGTAACAAATAAATAAACAAATTACAAAGGAGGCGATGTATAGAATGTATTGGTATTTGCTTCTATAATTCTTCTATATCTGTTTTATTGCGTATGTGTGTGTGTGCGTGCGTGTGTGTGTGTGTGTGTGCACGTGCGTGCGTGCATGCACATCGACGCCCTAACTTGTGTGTGTGTGTGTGTTTCTATATGTGTGCGTGCATGAATGTGTAAGAGCGCATGTGATTGTGTCCTAAAAAGGACATATCAGACTCTGACAAATGCATTTGCATGGCACTGCTGTGTGTAGCAGAGAGAACTACTGTAGTGAGAGTGAATAGGAGCATTTCTGATAGAGAGCGATGCTTAAGTGTTGTCTGCTTGTCGGGTACAATTAGCGTCAGTGGAAGCCGATAGCCTACAATGTGTCTGCGCGTCACGTGAATTGTACCCCACCGAGCGCTTTGCTCTTAATCCAGTTAAGTGAAAAGCGCAATCCAACGACTTATCGCAAAATATCTCTGTTTTTCCCCCTGTCCTGACCTGGCACGCTGCTGTCATCATGCCAAAACGCACACACGCACACACACACACACACACACACACACACACACACACACACACTGTACATGCTATAGCACTGTATGCTTTCTGCACTTTGAACAAGCTTGGGTTGTTAAGCTGTTTTTTGCGATTACTTCGCATCTGTATTCATGCTGCTGATCGCATTAGGACCGTGTGAAACTCACCACGGGCAACCTGGCAGAAATACTGTTATCCCATCATAAACACACACACACACACACACATTGCACATAATGCCCATCATACAACCCACACACTTAGCGTGTAAATACCGTAGGAGTGATTGAAGACATGTGCTGTTTCTTCCGGGCATAGATAAGTTACCCTGATTCAGAAACAGCGATCTGGCTGTGTACCCCAGTAAATCTATCAACACTTCCAGTCAGGGCTCACAGTCTTCCTGAAGGGCAAAGGAAGACTGTAACCACCCCCCCACCCCACCCCTTCCTTCCCATATACAACATTATCTCTGTCACCTTTATACCGCAATATGATCCGGGGTGAATTACAAGGAATCTGTAGGACTTGTCAAGGGAGAGGAGCCATCTAGGCACAAGGGACTAATGAGGCTGTTTGCGCTGTTTCTCCAAGCAGCCAGTGACTATGGCTCTGTCTCAGAGGCTTTCTCTGACCTTGGGTCAGTCACACACACACACACACATTTATTGATGGTCCTTAAATGCCTGGCTAGTTCTTTAGAGCTCTGACGTCATCTGGCCTTCGAGGTGACAAAGCTTCAAAGTATGGTCTTATCGCTCAGATAAAGATGAGGCTACATCCCCCTCCCCCCAAAGCAAATACTTTGCCATTTACGAGGTTCTCTTGATCGGCCATCAGTGACGTCTGTGGACTTGGTAGGGTTGAGATTTACCGCTCAGGGTCTTGTGACATTCAATGCCAGTATTGGCAGACAGTAGCATTCATACAAGTCTTTGTCCTATGATGAGAAGTGCGTTGTTGTGCAAGCTCTCTGCTGAAATGCTCCATTCCTGAGGCCTCTCCCGAGAATTGGAAGGATTCTGGGAGCTCCAGGAAGAGCCTGGGAACTGCGTGCTTCTTTTCCATATTGAGTGCTTGCGGTGTTGAGTGATTCCACTTATTGTGCCCTCGATACACAAGTTACGTGAACAACCTGTATGAATGTGTCTCTGTTTACCAGAAGAAAGAGATATAGGATAGCATGAAATTACACTCTGGTTTCTTTTGCCAGCTTAGGCCAAGTAATGTCAGGCTTAAATGGAAATCAAAGACCCACTTGGAGCATGTATGTGTGTGTGTGGGTGCGTGCGTGCATGTGTGTGTTCAATCACCAGAGGTGTTTGTGATCGTGTGGGTGTATCTTGAGTGTCTTTTAAATGCTACGCTTGTGTGTGTGTGAATGGGAGTTCATATATCTATTTATAAAAGCATTTGGGGAAGTTCCTGACTGCAACATTATATGAAGCATATTACGGAAATTCCTTGTATTTCTGTTCTGTAAATGCATACTTCTGTTTAGTTTGACGTGAGTGTGTTTGTGCGTGGTTACTATTTATTTGGGTAACCAGTAGTTGTCACCTAGGCCACAACTATTCTTCCTGGGGTGTGCTAAAATAAACGTGCTGCTGTCCGGTCATAGAAATATGTTGTGACAACAGCTGACTCTGAGGAAGCTTCTCCTTTGTCAGTTGATTAGGAAGTAGTTGTAGCTAAACCATATTATTTCTCTTCTCTTCATTCCTCTAAGGTCATGGAGACCAAAGACATGCTGTACATAGTGACAGAATATGCAAAGAATGGAGAGATGTTCGGTGAGTTTCAAATACACTACAAAAAAGTATATTTGACTAATTTCTAGTAAAAATATCTAACTACACATAATATAAGACACAATTACCTAACAAGAGCTCTTCTGTCCAGATTAGAAATCTTACAATCAAATTGTCACTTGTTCCATTGGCATTTATTTACTTACTATGAGCAAAGATGACCTTGTATTCATTATTCTTTTACTTATTTTTGAAGAGCCATTTTTTGCAGTGTATCACATTTATGACGGTGAAATAATGATATTACTACATCTACCACTCCCTATATCATATCAGTTCCCAAAATACAACATGATGCTTAATCATTTCCCTTTACCCATTCAGACCATCTGACCACAAATGGCCGCATGACTGAGGATGATGCACGCAAGAAGTTCTGGCAGATTCTGACTGCAGTAGATTACTGCCATCGCCATCACATTGTTCACCGTGACCTCAAAACTGAAAATCTTTTGTTGGATGCCAACATGAACATCAAACTTGCTGGTGAGTTTGAATTCTACGGTGTGAATAGGACTGTGGAATTGAATGGAAAGTTATGATGAAAATATTGTTGTATAGCACAATTTCGTCTCTCATTGTTCCTCTGCTGACACACTGACTGGTTTGTCTGAAAAGGATTTGCGGCGCTGGCATTCTCAAGGCATGAATCATTGTAATTAAATGATCATGCCGCTGTCTGCTAATTGAGTGGCGATAAATCTTCCCTTTTACGAAGATTAATATTCGGGAGAGAAAATTAATAGACTTGCTAGACGTAAAGATGAGCTGTAACACACACACACACACACACACATATGTGCACATTGACAGAAAGGGCAATTGTCAATTTTTTAAACATTGCCCAGAAAGAAGACTGTAAAAAAGAGAAACCCTAAGATGTTCTTCTTCTGTGTCTTGCAGACTTTGGCTTTGGGAACTTCTATAATGCAGGAGAACCCCTGTCAACATGGTGTGGCAGTCCACCGTACGCTGCCCCCGAAGTGTTCGAGGGCAAAGAGTACGAGGGCCCCCATCTAGACATCTGGGTATGGTTACACTCTTAATAGACTAGTTCCTAGCACCTTATGTGTCAGCGTCATCTTTAATCAAAATATTAATTTAATTTAAACTTTCCTTCTGCCTTCTCTTCCGTAGAGTCTGGGTGTGGTGCTCTATGTTCTCGTGTGCGGTTCCCTTCCGTTTGACGGGCCTAGCCTGCCCGCCCTCAGGCAGAGAGTGACGGAGGGACGCTTTAGGATCCCCTTCTTTATGTCCCAAGGTATGTCGACTTGCGTCCGTCGGCGCGCTATAGTCGCCAGCTCCAAAGGCGACATTGAAGTGGATGAGACAAGATTCCAAGGCAGCAGGCTTATCCCCGGGCTTCTTCTTGTGTCCTCCAGACTGTGAGAACCTGATCCGTAAGATGCTGGTGGTGGACCCAGCCAAGAGGATCAGCGTGGCCCAGATCAAGCAGCACCGCTGGATGCTTGCAGACCCAGCCGCTCCTCAGCAGACCCTCAGCCATTCCATGACAGAGTACAACTCCAACCTGGGGGGCTACAGCGAACCAGTCCTGGGCATCATGAACACCCTGGGAATCGATCGCCAACGGACCGTGGAGGTGACTGGCCTAACATTCTGTACCTTTGCTGTGTGATTGCTGCTGTTGTATGTGAGCAAAGCATACATGCTGTCATCGTATTCGCCCGCTAGCAGACAGGCTTAGGGGAGTCCTGGGGGGGTGGGGGTGGGTTCATGGGGGTTTTGAGACTGCTAGTTATGTCTGAACTTATACGAGAAGGTATGTCGGCTGCCTGACGCCAGTGTCAGGCCTCCCGTTGATCCACACAGGCCTGGAGGCTTACGGCTCATTTTGTACACAGTTAGTAAGTGGCGTCTGCTTCTAAAACAACTTGTTTTTCAAATGCCGGCACGCAGCAAGCTGCAGAGATCATACCTAAGTCTCCAGTCTCCGCGTAGATCATAGCCTACTTCAGCAGACAACGCGTGTGCGTGTGACCGAGTATGTTTACTCGTCTGGCCGTCTTTCCAGGGAAAATGCAGAGGCGATTATAAAGAGAAACAAAGGGAGAATGGCGTTTGTTGAGTGAGGACTAGCTAAAGAAAGATGACAAGGTTTAAACCAAAGAGCCTCCCATCTGACGCCTTTCATCTTCCTTAGTCTCTACAGAGCAGCAGCTACAATCACTTCTCTGCAATCTACTACCTGCTGCTGGAGAGAGTCAAGGAGCACCGGGCCCAGCAGCTCAGCCGCCAATGCGGCACGTGGAACCAGAGACCCAGCAGCGCCTCCGACCTGGCCGCCCAGGAGGTGAGTGCTCGGAAGGGGTGGAGTTACACGCTTGAAACGTAGCCCTGAAACTGAACGTCCGGAGCCATGTGTTTTATTTACGAGTGTTTACGTGTTTGCCTCGTAGGTGATGATGCAATCGACCAATAGCTTCAGAGCAACGGCGTTTCCGTTTCCCGCCAACAAGAGCGCCCCCCCGATGTACCCTGAGATGGAATGCGACCAAAGTGGACTTTTCCAGGTATTGCAAAACAAACAAACCTATTTTCCAGTGCTTAAGCTAGTTTTTACTATAAATCTGAGGTGAAATCTGACGTGAATCCTAGCTCAGTATCCACATTGTACTATGGACCACCTATTCAATTAGACAATTACACAATAGCCAAATATAAAGATATTTAAATTAGACATATAAAATAAGAACATTTCAGTCCAAACTGTTCACATTGCCGCTTGACATCAGACCATCCTCCACCACACTGAGAGTAAAGGCAGAGCAATGCTAATAGTCGACACCCCTTCCCCCCCATCCTATCCTGTCTCCCGTCCATCAGCGGCTAACGGTTAGCGCTCCACTTCCTCCTCCCCTTCCTGTCCCCAGCGCGTGGTGTTTCCTGTGGAGGCCAGCCTGAACCGGCTGCTGTGGAACCGCTCCATCTCGCCCAACAGCCTGCTGGAGACCAGCATCAGCGAGGAGGTGCGGCCCCGGGACCTGGAGGAGGAGCAGGCGGCACTTGGGCCCCTGCTGCCCCCGCCCAACACCACCTCCCGCAGACACACGCTGGCGGAGGTGTCTGCGCGCTTCCACCAGTGCACCCCTCCGTGTGAGTACACGAAACAAACGCACACCAAAGATGCTGGGATAATAGCAAGATGTTTTCTTGGTCAGCATCGTGGCCTCAGATTGATTGTGGACGGGGAAGTGCCGTCCGATGCACCCTCTCTCTCTCTCTCTCTGACGCAACTGCAGCATGACCCCTGACCCGGAAGGACTAACCCCCTCCCCTTCTCCCCACACCCCCCGTGCAGGCATCGTGGTCAGCCCCTCAGACGGAGCCTCCTCCGACAGCTGCCTAAAGTCCTCGTCCAATCCCGGGCCGGCATCGCCCACCACCCTGGTTGCCGTGCCGACAGCTTCCCTGGCGGGCCCCGGGGCCTCGGCGCCGCAGGGCGCTCCCTTGGCGCTCTCCTCCCGCTTGTTGCCCCCGCCCCAGGGCAGCCTGACCGCTGCCAGCTTCCAGGAGGGGCGCAGAGCCTCCGACACATCCCTCACGCAAGGTACAGCTCCATGGACATGTGGACATGTGGACCCCCTGCTAACTAGCACACGCACATACTGCCGCTAGTATTCTTCGTAAATTATCACGTACCCCCTGTAGTACCTAGAAATACCACTAGGGGCGTGCGGTGGCCCCACCACTACATTTACATTTCTGGCATTTGGCACGCAGGCCTCAAAGCCTTCCGGCAGCAGCTGAGGAAGAACACACGCACTAAGGGGCTCCTGGGACTCAACAAGATCAAGGCCGGGCTCACCGCCAGGCCGCTGGTGCCCCTGCCCGCCTGTAACCGTGGCAGCCGTGGGTCCCTGGGCCCGGCCCTGGGGGAGCACCGGAGCATGCTGGAGGAGGTGCTTCACCAGCAGAGGTGAGGAGCAGGATGGGCTCGGGCAGAGCAAGGCGTCTGGAAGCAGTGGTTCTCAAGACCTTCCCCCCCCCGCCCACCCCACCCCTCTAAAGAAAGATGCTTTTAATAAAAGGGGGGGAATTACAGTAATAATATTATTGTCATTTGGCCATCTGATTTTTTATAGATAATTGTATATACAGCCACAGAGTCAATTAAGAGACCACTGCAAGAGTTTCTTAGAACTACTATTAATACTTTAATTAATATTTACTTTTTTTTACTTACTTACTTTTTCTATTTATGTTATATATTTTTACATTTACAGTATATTTATACTATTACATTTAAAATAATGGCAAGCAATAGACCACTCCTTTCTTTGGGGTCAGGGGTCAAAAGAACTACTGTTACTGGAGCCACTGCATACTTAACATAGCGTCCTCCTGCAGACACCGTGTCTGACCTGTCTGTGTGTCCGTCTGCCAGGATGCTACAATACCAGCATCAGTTTCAGGCCCCCGCCCCTCAGGCGGGGCCTTCCCAGAACCCCCTGCTGTTCCTGGGCCAGCAGCCTCCGTCGCCTCCCCCCGCCACCTCCGGCCTCCTCCTCCAGAGCGAGCCCCTCCAGCAGCAGCCCCCTGCCCTGGCTCCGCAGCAGCACGGCTGGCAGCAGGCGGTCTCCTCCTCCTCCTCCACCTCCTCCACCACCTCCTCATGCTGCTACTCCTCCTCTCTGTCCCCCGTGGCATCCGCCGCCTTCCTCCTGGAGGCTCGCCTGCACATCAGTCCCCACCCCCTCCACCACCTCCACCATCAGCAGCAGCTTCCCGAGGCACTCGCACAGCCGGGCCGCTCGGCCCCCGACGCGCCCAGGCCGGGCTGGTGGATCGGCGGCCCGGAGCCTGACCTGCTGGAGCTGGGCTTGGCCGGCCGGCAGCATCTTCCCCGGCAACAGCAGCATCAGCAGCAGCAGCAGCATCTCCCCCGGCAACAGCAGCAGCAGCAGAGGTGCGGCTGTGTGACGGTGAAGTGAGGCAGCTGTACTGTACGGCCGCCAACACGACACCAGAGTGACAGGATGACAGGAGGCGTTGTCGCTGGAGGACAGGCCGACGGTGGTCACGTACGCCTCCGCCTGCCGGGCGCAGGGCGCGCACGCATGCACGCAGGGCGCGCACGCACGTGTGAGTGTGTGTGCCGCAGACATGCCGTGTGAGTTTGTTTACGTCTTCACGTGTTAAAGTGAGCTGACGACGAAGCAATAACCAAACTCTGAACAAGACTTTTGAGTCTTTCAGTCCATCAGAGAAGCAATAATGGACTGGGAGCTTCACCAGGACCCCCCCCCTTCCCCCCTTCCCACCCGGGTTACCCTGTCTAAATGTCCTGAAGAGCGTGCCCACAAACCCTCCCGTGCTCTGATGGGAGTTTTGGACTCACTTGAATTAAATGAGTAACTGACAGTAGCTGGCCAGATACCATGTTTTACACATTTCAATATTTTATTAGTTATCACACATAATAATGTTTTGCATTATTACACAATAGGAAGATCGGATCTTCCCGTCTTGGCGGATCTGCTTTGGTACCCTTTCTAGGGAGACATTTGCAGTAGTCCACAAACCATAAGCTTCCAAACCTCAACTAAACCAAGTGGTTTGTGATTTAAACTGTGATTCCGATGTACAAGGCTTGTGCTGCTTTTACCTCAAGCTAAAACGGTTACATTTTCATCAGCCAAAACTGATTCCAGATGATTAAGCACAATAGGTACAAAAGGTGTGGTGGCATCTGGAAAATGTAGAAACCTGTACATCAAACTGTATTTAATTCTACGCATTGTTTTCAGACCTCTGTTTTATGACTACATCCTCAGGTAAACATGATAATCTATTTGCGAACCATCAAACAAAAATGTTCACTTATAATATCATCATGTCACCACTATGTCACACATTGTAGAATACGTATTTCAGGAAGGAAATACTAAGGAATTAGTTTGGTTTTCTCTTTACTTTTCAAAAACAGAACATATAGACTGTGGGAAAAGTGCAATATTTCATATTGAAATACACAGGAATGGAAAAGCAGTGAGTCTGCATAGGATGTCCAACAGACATACTGTAGGTACATGCACTTATGCCCGAGTCTTAAAAAATACAAAATGGTATTTCAATATTAGTTCTCATTCGTTTTATATTTGACCTCAATTTGCCAGTTGGTTAGAGCAGGTACTACTGTAGTTATCTGACAACACAATACTGTAGAAATTTTAAAAAAGAAAGATTGAAGGCATTTAAAATGTATTTTTATGAATACAGAATGCTTACAGTTTTTCCACAAAACATTTAGATTTGGGTTACACCAAAGAGTGAACAGTTTAATTGAGAGTTATCTGCCACAAACACTACTGAGATTTAACGTTTAATGCTGTGGGTCAATATGTAGCATTGTGTTAGCTAGAGCCCTGGCACAATCTCTTTAGCTATGAACAAACTTCCTCTGGCTCTAAATGCTAAAGCTAGTTGTGTTGTAATATTGTAATATCCTTACTTGCTGACTTAATTAGCGTGTGGTTTTCATTTTTGTAATTTTCCAAGAAAAGTGAAACAACAGAAACAGAAAAATACACGTAGCAATACTAGGTTCTTTTCAAATGGTTTTTATTGTTCATGTAACCGAGAATATAGTAGGTTGAAAGTATAGATTCTTGTGTGCAGTCTATTTAGATCATGTGTTAAGCTGTCAGCTATCATAACGTGAAAAATTGTAAGCTTGGTTAGCGTTACTATATTTGTGGGAGCTCTCCAATGTTTAAAAAGAACAGTGTTGTTGTTTTTTTTTTTGTGCAATTCTCATGTGTGAGAGTTGTATTTCAGAAACGAACAGTGTTGATGTTGTGACTCAATATTTTTGGTTAATTGCACTCACCACCAACTGCTGTGCCTTTTCCTGAACTTACTCCTATGATCAGACGAACCATGTCAATTGTCAGCATGCTGAAGTATAACAAGTCCAATGGTTCCATTACTAGCTATTAACTTAAAAGCCCTTTTGATACATTGTTTTAAATATTACCTTGCTGTGTGAAGGAAAGCAAGCATTGCACAAATACTATTTCATATTTCATAAAATTATTGTTTCTCTTCTGGGTTGAGTACATTTAAAACAAATATGTTGAGACACTAATGATGCTTGATGCAAATCTATCAGATGAACCTTTTGATACATTTTGGATAATGAGATTTTTTCAGATTTTGTTACTTGACTGCTTATGTTCCACATCTGTGTGAATGAAAGGAGGAAATGATTGTTCTTATAGAAAGAATGTTTATTTATGTTGTTATTTATTTAAATAAAGTTCACTTACCGAAACATTTTTGCTTGAAAATGTGATTTTATACTGTTCCATTTGCATCTCTCTCATAATTTACAGCATATGCACAAAATACTGTTTTTGTTATTGTTTGTAGAACTACACATTTTGTGAAACATACTGGTGACACATGGCTTAAAGAGGAGTGAACTCTAAAATCTGGGAATCAACTGCCTACCACCTACTATTACTACACATTAGTTGTTACTATATGTTTGTGTTTAGTCATTATTATTGATAAGTAATTTATGAGATATACATACATATACTGTATAATGTATATCACTAGTTCAGCAGTAAACTAATTGTTAAAATGTCTTTTAAACGTATGTTTTCAGTAGGTTTACCATAATACTGTAAATTGAATTGCAATTTAATTGAATTAAAGAATGAGTCGGGGTTAGAAATAAAATGTTTATTTATTTATGAAGACATAAAAAAAAAATTGTATTTATTTTGTTTTTCCCAATAAAGTGCAATCTACTGTATGCTAGAAGTTCCTATTAGCCATTTATTGGTCAGAATGCCACATGTCCCCTTCCAGTAGCACATGATGCATTCGGCTAACTCATTATCCTATACCAGGGGTTGGGAACCCTGGTCCTGGAGAGCCAAATCCCTGCATGTTTTAGATGTCTCCCTGCTCCAACACACCTGATTCTAATGAATGGGTCGTTATCAGGCTTCTAACACA
>JAODOY010026348.1:0-23395 GCA_025399855.1 Forbesichthys papilliferus | reverse complement strand
ATGTTCAAAGCTTCCATTGCTGAAGCTGCGGCAGAGAGCTGTGGTCTCAAGGTCATAGGTGCCTCAAGGGGCGGTAATCCTCGAAAAGTTGCACAGCCATTGTGATTGTTCTAGATTTCTATATTCTAGATTTACGATGCACAAATGCATTGTGAATGTTAAGTTATTAGGGTTCCATCTTTATGTTTACCGCTTTATGGTTCAATATTAATATCACGCCATTAAACAACTGTTCTTTTGTCTGTCTATGCAGGATGCCTCTAGTTCCACCAGGGGGCAGAGCACAGCAGCTATTACATTTCCTCCCTCTGACGGTGGAAACAAAGATGCTACATGCCAGTCTAGCTCTGTCCAACAACACTGTGGTCAGAGGATTTAAGATGGTCTCTGTCAATGCTGCTTAGAGTAATCATTGGTCAATGAAACCTACGTGTGTTTGAGCCATTACTGGTTCATTCTGCTAAAATGTAAATGTTAGCACTTGTCAGTATTGTTAGTTTCTAATTTAAAACATTGTTTGACGCCTGTTTATTGACGGCTGGTTTCAGCATCAATTGTGGAGAAAACTCTGAGAGATTACTTTTGTCCAACTATGATTTTATATAAATATTTTTATTTATTTATTTGACTTTTTATGTATCTGTTAATATATTTTATGTAATATAATGCATGCTGCTTGAAAATATAGTTGTTACATTATTGTACATTGTATACAATGTTAATTATGTCTTGAACATTGGATTGCTTTGTTGATAATTTGAAATGAAATGAGCAGTGTTATAAATACATGGTTTTATACTGATTGTTTGTCCAAAAGAGGGATACCGTTGTATATTTTTGGGATAATTGTAATTACACATAAATAACACAATGTAACAAAAAAAAGAACATCTTTGATTCCCCAAATGAAATTAATTTATCTTTATTTATCTAACTGTCCGTCATAATAAATCAACAATAAAGCATTATATACAAATTGTAGCTAAGCTGACAGGCAGTGTGATAGGCACATGCACACAATGACAGAACACACAAATGAGTTTAAACCTGACAACCAGAATTAATCATTTAAGCTCTAGCCTATGATACAGCATCTTCCAGACTGTTTTCTTATCAAATTATTTTTTTAAAAGGGCATATTTTATATAGTTACATTTGTTTTTAGTTTTAGTATGCTAGCGTCCCAAAACATGATTTTATTTTCACCTTTAATAAATATCTCATATTTATTAAACAGGCTATAATCTATTTTCAACAGCTAATATGAGGGGGGTGTTAGTTGATATCTACCAAGCTACTAATATATAAAGATGTAATCTCTTTCAAACAGACCTTGTTTTTGATTATTGTACAAAAACAGCAGGCCTATTAGTGGAAATGCATTCACTAAATGTTCCAAAGCTAGACTGTTTTACAGACACGGGTTTTCAGTGCAAGACTTTTTGTGTAAAAAAAAGTGGGAAACCTCTCACAGAGTATGTGAATTGAATTGCTAAAAAAATATTATAAAGGGGGAAGGAGGGGTAGTATGCAGTTCCCTAGGGATATAAAAAGATGGTGTGATCCCTTAATGTTTTGTTTTCTTTTATATACAGTATATAGGCCTTTTGTTAATGTCCTTGTTGCAAAATCACCACAGGTCCTTTTGGTTTGGGGTCAAGTTGTCCTTTGGGCACTGATTAATATTCAGTGTCCCTCCCCTTAACATGGAAATCAACGGTAAATGGCAATACTAAATATAGGCCAATGTTAGGGGTCAACTCAATCCATTAGCCCCACCGATGAAGAAAGGAGGTTGTATGATCAGACATTGACGACTGGTGTCCTCTAGAGGTAGTCCAGCTCTAGTGCGTGACTGAAAGCCTCCAGATCTGCCCGACACGACACCCTCCAGAACGGCATATTCTTCTAAAACCAAAAAAGCAAATCAAACTTAATAGAAAACACTCATACAGCCTTTTTAGCATGGACTTTTTTGCAGTGTGGGTGCATGATATTGACTGTGGTTTGGATAGAAATAACTAAACATGACAAACTCCATATGGATAAGTTGGCAGCTTATAACGCACACACAGGCATGAGTAAAGAATTTGATTAGCAACATTAAAAACATTGCTCAGATGTTCAAGAATTACTACTAGTACATCAGAAGCTGCAGACAAGCTATATTAAGAGTCAGAAGGTTAACTGATTAGTTAAGGTCCATATTTCAACAGTCAAAACCGTAAAAAGAGGACAAATTGAGTTATACCTTCTTGGCCACCGTTTCTTCCTCCACGCCGTCTCCAACTACCACATATACCGCTCTCCGACCAAAGCGCTGCGAGACACGCTCAAAACAGCTCTCCTTTCCTACATGAACACAAGTGTGATACTCATTTAGAAAACCTATGCAAAATATGTAAGGATGATGCTGTATCTTTTCACAATGGATTTATAATGCGCCCTCCCCACACTGGTATTACTTGTCACTTGCCACTATTAATACAGTATATGGAAAAGCTGCAACAACTACCTGTCTTGGTAGCGCTGTATATGTTTTCTATGGGGAAGGCTGAGCCCAGGCCGTATAGTAACACCTTGGAGAGGGCTGGGATGAGCTGGGTGGTGGTCACCAGCACATTCACACAGTTAGGCCTGCAAAGACATGAGGCACACATACATTAATACATGCCTTATGAATGGGGCTGTTGAAATGGACAACCGCATGCCTTCTATTAAGATTAATTGGCAAATACTGTACATAATAGCTAATGGAGTGTAAAACTCAGTTGTGAATGTATCTGGGAAGTTCTGTTGACATCAACAGACCTGGAGTTGATCAGCGCCAGGGCCTTTAGTGCTTGCGTTAGCCACAGGTCTGTTAGAACCTCCATCTCTCTCCTCAACTGTAGCCACTCCTCCCTCTTGGGGCTGCCCAGCAAACCTGACAATTAGGGAGAGGTTAAATCCTGATGGACATTTCCATGGAAACCAAGGGCAGAAGTATTCTGAACCCCTCAAGTTTGTGCATATTCCAGTTCTTATTTACTGAGACGTTGCAAAACTATGTTTTGAGAGCGGGGCTGTCTCCAGTCTCTGAATGGACAATTCTCACACAAGACTCTTGAGCCAAAACCTCAAACACATGGTTTCCAACATAAAGCGGCCAGCTGTAATCAGCAGTGCTTATGAACAGCCAACTCTGCACAGCTGAACTTGGCAGGACTGTCTGGTCTACAACCTCTTAATCAGCATGTTAGGAAACAACAGAACTGCAAAGATTTGTTCAATGAAACTTAAGTATTAGCACTAGCATTAGCGGTATTAGCCACTTTATTTTTTGAATGTGGTAGTAAATACTGTAGTTGTATGTTGTTGATGGGCTTCAAGTCTTATATATACAGTCAACTGCTGTATATGTCTATAGTCATTATAATTTTATTATAACTACATTTTATTGACCACCAGAGGTCATGAGAGGTCACCTGCAACTCCATGGCGGCATGTCATGAGTAAATCGGTTTACCTGGAGGCTCCCATTTAAATTCAGCGAATGTGCTCTGTACTGCTAGTTGAAGTTACATTTAAGCCACACTCACCCCCGACATTGTTTTTGTATGTGTTGTAGATCTCCTTTACTCGTCGGTATCGGAAGGCAAGTTTCCTCATCCAGTCGACACCTCCGTGAACGCCCGAACCCAAGCACAGAGAACCAGCCCCTGCTGGGCTCTGGAACCCATCTGTTCCAAAGTTATATGTGCTGCAGAACCAACACAAAACATTATTTAAAATGTGAGATAGTTATGGAAATAAACAATAATATAATAATTATTCAAAAGTAAGTTCTGCCTGCTTTCACAATAACTGCATAAAAGAAACAAACTTGCCAGCGTACATGGAAATAAAGCGGTAGTATAGTCATGAATTACTTATCCAAATGTGCTTCAACAACGTTATGCAATAAAATATCTGGGGTAAGCGGGACAAAGAGAATGATAAAGAGATGTTTTGATGAGAAATTAGTCTTATGGAAATTCTCCAACATTATATGACTATGTGGGATGTGTACAAAAAATGAAAACCCACACAGGGATCGCACACACATATATAGCTCTCCGGTTCCAATATCTCCCTGCTCCACATAAAAAACCTGAGAGCACGTATGGTTCAGAAGGCTTAATAGAGCTGTCAACCTTTGTCAGCATTGCACGGGGCACAACAGAAGACAACAGCAGATACTTTACCTCAGGTCCTGGCCATTGTCGTCTGACGCCACGTCATCAATATGGACCTGGTCACATTCCTGGGAAATGAAAAGGAAAGCGGATATATCAAGCTGTGCGTGGAGATCTGTTTCAGACCAGAGCTCTGTACAGACAGGTCTGTCCTCTTTAGGAGAGCCTCTTGGAGCTATTGCAACTAAGGAAACACAAGAAACCGAGAAAATACACTGCAGACCTGGGAAAGAAAGGCACAACTTGCTTGGCAAGGCATAACATACAATAACCGTGTAACCATCAAGGGCTTCACGTTCATTCCAGCCTCATGCCGTTTGTGTGAGTCACATGTGGGTCAAAACTGTGTTCGAGAATGGTTTTGCCGTCTCGTACATGGCTCTCTGATGCGCAAAATGCTACGCTGTGTTCCTGTCTTTGAAACCACTGGGATTAAGACCATGTTGTGGCTGAATCATCGGACTACATAGCCAAAACGCAGTGCAGACATCTGCAACCACAGAAATACGTGGAGATTATTGTGTATTGTGTATTTGGATAAAACTAGAAAAAAGACTTGGCATAAAGCACAACCTATGTACAATAGAAATGAGTATGACGAATCATCATAAAGTTGTTATAAATGTGGTCCTGTTTGTGAGGATATGGCAGAACACATCCAACTACCAATAGTCTGACCTTTCTGCTTTTCTCATTACTTTCCCTCCTATTCCCCTCTATTCATTCAAGTATAGCTTTAAACCTCTACTGTAAATGCTCCAACCCCCACTTCTCTCTCTCTCTCTCTGCTATAACTCTTCCACATTGTCATAGAGTGACCCCAGGAATGACGGGGCCCTCCTATCACCTTTCAGCCATTTTGAGACAGAGGAAGACGCTACCTCATCAGCCTTCCATTCTCCTATGCCTCCTTCCTTAGACCCACCGCCCACTTAGGTACCACCAGGCCCTAAAGTGTGCTGGATACTAAAGCTGAAGCACTCAGACCCACATCTGTTCCACTCAGCATCGTTCTGGTTTGGCAGCAGAGTGGAACTATAGGCCATAGTAAACATGCCCATATCAGTTTCTCTGAAACGGTACAGTTTCCTTTCAGACTTCGGCCTTAGATCGAACTGAAATATACACTCCCTGATTTAAGACCAAAAATCCACCGTGTGCAACCGGCGTTACGGCCGAATTGTTGTTTCGGTTGGAAACTTTGAGCACGCATGCCCCTCCCCCAACTGAATGGTGATTGGCTCACTCTGGCAGTGGCTCCTCCCCCCGGAAAACTCATAGGCTCAAACCTACTTCTTTCTTAGTAACTCACTATAACAGAGAGACATCTTCATTATTGGCTGCTTACAGTAATAGAACAGACAAATAAATACAACTACCTGACCTATCAGGATTTGTCACTTAACTCTGATGTATAGGCTAACTGTTGACTGGGGATTTATAGGGGATCCAACCACAAAAGAAGGGTTTTTAAATGGCTTTGTTGGCCTCCATCTTGACTGTATCTCCTCCCATTTGACTAATTGTCGTCTTGGAGAAACAGACACACACCTATAATTACAGCACAATGTCCTCTTGTTCTCTCACACTCTCTCTCTCTCTCTCACCCACCTCTCTCTTCCATCTAATCTGTTGCTTTGTACCAACAAGGCAGAGGAATGTGGGATATAAGCCTACTGTATATTTTCTTAAATCACTGACAGCTAGTAAAACTACACTTTAATAACCCTTGGAATAAAATTAGTTTAGTGTGTTATCAGTCACAATGCTTGATTAATACTGGTATATACAGTAATGGTCACATTGCATATGTCAGATGGTGACATACATTAGCCTTACAGTAAATATAAGAGAAACCCCTTTCTTATTAAGTCGCAAGTGGACGATATGGATAATGCTGTATTAGGTTTTAGGTAACAGGCTAGATAAGTTCAGATAAGAGTTAAGGGGAATGTTACTACACAATGGCTAGCACTGTACATTTAGCCAGATAGAGAAGCAGTGTCAAAATGTCATAAGCTTCTTGTTGGGCTGTTGCAAGGAAGATTTTCCTGTTATACCAGTTCATGCTATTGGCAATGCATTCAGAACTGATATTTTCCACCTTGTCTGAAAATCTCTCACAATAGTCGTAAAACATAGATACTGAAACCTTGGGAGATAACTGGTAGAATTGTCATACATTTAAACACACAGGGTATGTAATATTATAAATATTATAAATAGTATAGTTTTTCAAAAGTAAAATGAGACAAAATGTTTAACAATATAAGGCACATCATACAGAATAACATGCAAACATATGTAGACTATCATAAAAAAAGAATACCTCACCTCCAGGTCATTGAAAAATAGTCTTGAGTCAGCCAGATTAAAGATCATTTCCTCCATCCATAGACCCAAAGATACTGCCTTTGAAGAATCCTACAACACAGACATATAAAACATACATACCACAGTATTAATGCATTTATGTAAAACAATTTCAGTGAAGGGATAACAAAAAAGGAAGTTGATTTCTGGTGAAAACTTCAAATCATATAGTACTGTATGCATTTTGTAGGCCTTAGCTTTATGTCCGAAAGTTGTATACATTTTTTGTGGAGTAGATTTAAATGCAGTATAGCCTAGGAGTTGGTAGATGGAAAAAAGGTTAGATAGTAATTATAGATAAGGTTTAATAAGACATATGATTGACAGGTAAATCATCACCCATCCTCTCTCCTGCTCATGGAACCTGTTCGTGGAAATCCAACCAACATTTTGGCACGAGACTTGAATAGAAGGTTGTTCAGAGACAGACTGGCGGACACATTGACAAGATGGATGCCATGAATAATGATGGTAGAATTTGATTTACAACTTGGTAAAAAATTCTAGAACTCTTATGCCATCTCTTGTGCGTCTATTTTGACTTGTGTGTGTGTTAGTAATTGAGGTGTCAGCCCTGAGGTCATACCATACTGTTACATCATCCTAGGTCAAACCACACACACAAAACCACACACCGTAAGAACCAGTTTGTCTCTTCTAATAATTAGGGGATTAACAGCACGCATGTTTTGATTGACAAGAATTAGATGTCTTGGACGATGAACAATCATTATATACAAAATTGCCGATATAATGAAGAACTACAGAAGCCAAACTGAAAATAAACTATTAAATAGTCATTTTCATGACTACAAAGTGTATAGGTAAAAAAAAAGTGAGGGATTGTAGCAATCACCCAAAATTCGCACTCAGGATAAATCACAGGGGTCCCTAATATATAACAACTGAGTGCAGTTTGCACTTGTTCCTTAATTACAAAATGATAAATCATCCCAGGTAGCAGAGTGTACACCACAAACTGCAGGCTCTGGATTGTTGAATAGTGCATTGTGGTTGCAGAGAGAAGAAAAGCAGGTGTGTATGTATGCCTGTTTGTGTGCATGTGTGTGTGTGTGTGTGTGTGTGTGTATTGTTTCATTGGAGGTGGTAGTTTGGCAGTGGGAGCTGAAGGTGTCAGCCAAAGGTGAACGTCAGATTAGTATGTCTGAGATGACAAGGCTGTGCTTCCTGAAGCAAACCTACTCAAATTGTAGCTGTGCGTTTGATGGTATGAGAGAGCTGGCTGAGATGAACAGAGGGTGGCAACTTGGCGATGGGGTCAAAGGGTACTGAGCGTGAAGCAATGAGAAAAAGTTGGCATAAAAAAATAGGCATTCTGAAATGAGGTGATGATAGGGTGATGAATAGAACAGAATGGAGGAAAGAAAGAGGAAGGATAAAGAGGTTTAAAAAGGAGGTGTTCCGAACAGGGGATGTTCTCAGCGTTGATAATTGAGATAATTATCTGTAATCACCCTCCTCAAAAGACTGAGGCACTTTCCACTCAGAGCAAGGAATAGTGACTGTCCAGCCTCTTTCTGTTAATCCCAGAAATAATTCTACGAAAAAACAAGAAGATAAAATAAAACACCATTCATGTGCTATTTAATTGCTATGTGGGGAATGTAGAATATTAAAATAGAAAACAACTACATCAGAGGGAACTCACACAAAAAGGACAGAATAGGGTGCCATGTGTGATCGATGAGATAATGGAAGAGAAGGAAAGGTTTGTTACACCTCACATGGTTCACCTCTGGCTTGCCAAGTCAGCGAAAACATCTTTCAATGCATCATTAGTCATTCCTGTTCCTTACACTTTAGGTTTTCTATAAGCCTGCCACTGGAAGAGCTGATGGGTTTGTAACTGCAAAGGGAAGTGTAGGGGATGACTGAATAAATTCTTCCCTGAAGCTGACATCATCGACTCATTGGAGACCACTCTGCTGACGAATGTTATGGACAGAGCCGACTATAGCACGGCACTACCTTGTGGCATTGCTTTTCTGTGCTCAGAGCATCACCGTATATGAACTTGACCCCCCTTTTTCTCTAACCTTTCACTTTACATAGTTTTGTGGGTTGTGTTACAGTACATGTCTTCTTGTAGCTTTCAGATTCTTTTGACGTTAAGATGACAAATCTTTTTGATATTGCATCAATAAAGTGAGGTAGTATTATCTTAGTCAATGGCAGAGATGCAGAAACCAGAACGTCTTGTACTAAAATAACAGTTGTTATACCAGCAAGGGGTGAAATGTTATGCTGTTAAAAATATTAAAAAATAAACTAGGTTTAATTGAGAATATCATGATCTCTGATGAGACAATATGACAGTGTGTCACTATCCTATTCTGTTGTTAACAACAACAGCAACCCAGTTCATGATATTGTAGAAATCTACACTACAAAACATCTAAATCTTACCAAGTATATTTGTCTAATTTCTAGTAAAAATATCAAACTGCACTTAATATAAGACACAATTACCAAACAGGAGCTCATCTATCCAGATATAATATCTTAATTCCATAAATCTTACTAAGCAAATGTTCACTTGTTCAATTGGCAGATTTATTTACTTATTATGAGGAAGTAGGACCTTGTATTCAAAATTATTTTACTTATTTTTGAAGAGCCATTTTTTGCAGTGTACTTATGCACTCCACGCAACATTCTCACCATATTTAATACCCCAACTTAGTTTATTCAGTAAATGTTGTGTTGGACCAAACTATCTTCCCTGTGTCCATTAGAGAATAAAATGTATTGTATACAATAATACACAGTAAAATGAATGGATTGTCAGCGAAACTGGCATTCAGCTTCTCCATGTTTATGTTTTGAAGTCAACGTTTGAGCTCTCTGCCTCCACCAGTGGGGTGTCTGGTACTGTAAATGGGCGGGATCAGGAATGTTTGGCCCATCACTCACATTTCAACACATTCTCTCTCTCTCTCTCTCTCTCTCTCTCCACCCCCCACCCACCTCAAAACGAGAAGAAAAAGAAACAATTGCACGCAAGGCCAGGCGGAGCTGAACCATCAGAAACAGATCGTTGTGGCTCTCAAACTCCCATCAGCCTTGTGTCAACCCGCCAGGGGCTCGTGAGAATTCAAAACAAGGACCTGAGCCAAAAACAAGAAATACACCACTGTCCTTCCCCTTTGTCAGTTGCCTGCCCGTTGCGTAAAAGGTCTTGCTGGCTGTCAATCAACCTGCAGGAGACTGTTTCGGCCAAACAACTCCGGAGCATTAAGTCAAGAAACACGGGGTCACACAGGCAAAACAGCCAGCGTGTGAAAATGCTCGTGGATAAGACCTAAAGGTGATGTACACAGCTCAGGCTTAGTCAAAGCACAGGGGCTACTTCAAAACCGAGATGAAGCTGATGTGGTTTGCGGAGGTTTTACATACAGCGTACCTCCAGAAAAATCAGCACAATGCTTAAGGTTTAACTTAAGGCTTGACCCATGAACCCCAAAGACAACTGACTCACAACCCCCCACCCGGAATTCTAGCTCTGGACACACCCGCTTTGAGAAGCACTGCAGTAAATGATGTATTGCTCTACCTTGCCAAATCGTGTAGAGAAGGTTCCTGTGAGAAGAGAATGGAAGATGATAATGGTTTCATCCAGGTCCCAGATAAACACTCGCTGCAATAAAACAACAAACTCATTTCAGATATTGAGGTACACACACACACACACACACACACACACACACACACACACACACACACACACACACACAAGCAAGCAACACACTTTGGCAAAGCTAATGTTTGTGTGTGTGTGTGTGTGTGTGTGTGTGTGTACCTCAATATCTGAATCCAGTAGTGGAGCGGGGTCACTCACTCGTTTCCTCCCCCTTAACTTCCCATCTGAAGGCCTTCTGCTAGGGACCCCCTCTTCTTTTCCCGGGGTGGGGGGGCTAGGGGGTGTGTGGTACTCCCCTGAACACACAATCAGCATTTTTGTAGGAAAATCCTTTTTGAAATAATGACAGTACTAAGTACTGCAATCATATGAGAGCTTCTGTGGCCTTGTTTACCTGTGTGAGACTCTGGGCTGTGATTGGGAAGAATAGCAGGGTGATCTGGGTGCTGATAGGCTAATGGAGCTGTTATAGCAGCCGGGCTGATGTTGGTACTGGTGATGTAGGGACTGTTGTAGTGATGGGAATTATAATAGGAAGAGTATTGACTCTGACTGTAGTTAGAATATGCTGAAAAGTCCTGGTCAGAGAAATAATCAAATAACAAAAACATGTACAATTATTACATATTGTATGATGCTTTATGAACAAAAGAACAACTGTAATAGATATCAGACCACTCTTTTACAGACCGGATCATATAAAACTCTTTAGACACAGATCCTTTTCAATCTTATATGATAAAATGCATTTCATGTCACATTTAGCCTAAATGTTTTCTTTTCCGAAAGAGTAAGTTAAAACTAGATGAAGTTGGGATACTGACTTGCTGGGTGGTGTTGAACGGGGTTGAACCTGTGATGGCGTTTGTCCCTTGGAAAATGCCGGATGAAATACTGCCTCCTGAGAAATAACAATTTAAACATGGAAAAAGTATGAATGTAGTAACATCCAAGATCAATCAAATAAATACAAATGCAAATTAAGTTTCTTGTTGTGAACAAAGAGGGAGGAATATGTAACCGTGCCTCCCCATCAAGACAGCTAAGCCCTTAACTGGAGGAGCTGTGACGTTGATCTACAGACAAAACACCAATACAGTTAAAGCTAAAGGGAAGGGAAAGCTAAAATGCCTGTTACCTACTGTCGCTTTCCTGAAACCTCATCAGATTTATCTAGCCAAAGCAGGAATGCCCGTCCCCCAACACACACACACACACACACACAACCTCACTCTAGTCTTTTACTCATGCTGAACATTCTGCATTCTCTTGGTTTCTCTTTATGAAGTGCTAGGGGCAGGCAGGGTCGGGTGGGGGCCGGGGGATGTGAGAGAGACCACCACCCATATGCATAATATGCTCCCTCATAACATGCCACTGACATGCCACTTAATGGACAGTAACTATATGAGCCTAAAACAAGTCATTCACACACTCAATCTGAAGACGTTTAAAGTTGTACGTTCACAATGCCCCTTGCTTGAGCTACTTTAGTTCTCAGCTGTTAAGATACTGATTGACTTTAGTCAATATGGACATGCTGCACATTGTTAGAACAGTTAGATCATCCTCAATTCAATCCTTCAATCAAAGTAACATCATTTATTCAAATTTACTGGCATACCATTAGGTATGTACTACTGTACGAAATGAACAAGAGAACACACTTATTGTGTGCTGTTGATGTGAAAAAACAGCACAGAATTACCAAACCTGTTAAACAAAATGTTATGATAAAAATGGCAATTACTGTTTTAAAAAACAAGGGAAGCCTTTGTTCATGTGCTCATGAGCATGTGCTCCAATCAGCAATAGCATTTACGAATAGAAGTTTTAAGAAAGCAGGATTTATCAATGAAAGCCCCAGCCCGATGTTACTGTAAATGCTATGCTACAGTACTAATGTAAGCTATAGAAGAATGAGTGTGTCCTACACTTTCATGCACACATGCATACATCCATTGTGCATTAGCTTCCTAATTAGCATGACTAGCTTTGCTTCTTATTCATCCATCCCATTTAGCGTCTCTCCGTGTCTCCCTCCCACAGTGAATGATAAACAGGAGAGCTGACCACACGTAACTTTCAAAGGACAAAACAAAAGCAACAACATGAAACATACAGGAGGTTGTTCAAGCAAACAGACTCTCATGGCCACCAATTGGTTTCAGTTGTACGGTATACAGTATCTGCATGCATGGTGTGTGTGTGCGTGTGCGTGTTTGTGTTTGCCTTTTTTGTGGTGGTGTGTGTTTGTACATATGTACGTGGTACCACAGTACAAACGAATAAGACGGAAAGCATTTTGAAAATCTACAAATAGTTGGTTAGTGTGGCTGTTATTGTTTGAAGTCTGCATTATGTAAAGCTTAATGATTTATGAATAAAAAAATGAAAAACATGTTTTGCGAGCTCTACACCAATCTGTACAACATGGAGACACATATATTATTTAGAACATTTGTAGCTACTGGTTCAGCAGAAACATGTATGCGTTATATTTATGCACACACGCACATACACACACATGCAGACACACACAAAGTGTGTGTCCAGACCATGAGGTCAGTTTGTCTGAATGTTTCTTCATTTGGAAATCTGTTAAAATGATGTTTTGCTCAATATATTACTGTAAGAATAGTTGTAAAGTTTTGTGTACTTGTGTGTCTAAACATACAGTATCTGTTCAGTACCTGGAATATTACCATAACCGGGTTATGATGCCATATTTATTAATCAATATATCTGCATGTAAACATGACCATCTCGCTTGCTGTCAAACATACAAGGTAAATATTGCCCTCACTTTGTTTTTCTCTTTGCACAGCAATAAACCTCCGCACCCCTCCTTGAAATGCACCTTAACCTTTCCCCTCTCGCACAGAAGGTCAATTTCATGCTGCTTTGAAATCTATAAAGTCCTACTGAGAGAGCCATGCTTACGGCGCCAAACAAACGGAGGAATGTGCAGAGCAGACACACACGGACACACACACGCACACACAAACACACGTACACACACACGCACGCACACGCAGCCATGCATGGGCAGATAGCCAGGCATGGTCATATTTGGCAGGCTTTTATTATTGTTTCTATAGGACAAGTCTGCATTTTTCTCATGGACCTTTCTATTTCATCTATTTCATATTTTCTCTCAGCTTTCTTCTATCTTCTCTGTCCCCCACTCTCTTACGCACTCACACACACATTCACTCACACACTCACACACACACACACACACACTCACACACGCACACACACACGCACACACACACACACACACACACGAGTAAGCTTGCATGCTGTGTTGTTGGTCTGAGTGGAGGAAGGGGGCCTGACCCCCAAAAAAGAGGAGGGGTGGGGAGATGTCTGACGCCAGGAGCCCAGACCAAAGCTAATGGAGAACAGGTGTGGAGAGGAGAGGAGAGGAGAGGAGGATAGAAGGGGGAAGGAGAGGAGGAGAGGAGAGGAGAGGAGAGGAGAGGAGAGGAGAGGAGGGGAAGGAGAGGAGAGGAGGAGAGAGGAGAGGAGGAGAGGAGGGGAGAGGAGAGGAGAGGAGGAGAGAGGAGAGGAGGAGAGGAGGGGAGATGAGATGAGATGATATATGCTGCAGGAGACTCACCATGTGTGGGGTAGCTGTAAAGAGCTTGGCTTGGAGGAGTGCTGCTGAAGTTGGTGTAGCCCAGTAATCCAGTCTGTCCTGGAGAATGACTCAGGCCATCTTCTGTTTTTATGTCTGCACGCGGAAAGAGCAATACGTTACATGTTATTACGATGCTATGAAATAAGAATAATGAGCACACACGTGCACGTGCCAAATGCGCTTATCAGAACATTGCGTATAGGGTATGCACACCAATTCTGTGCATGTGTGTGTATGGGTGTGTTATCAGTACTTACTGTATGATGACATGCTGTAGCCCTGTGTGTGGTGTGTGTAAGGTGTGTAAGGTCCTGCAGGAGGAAGGGCGGGGCTGTATTGAGTCTGTCCGTACGCTGCCATGACAACTCCAGTCAGTTGATCTGGGAGAAGATATAGATCATTTAGCTGTGTCAGAATTATTCCCTACATTAGACACTTCTAATACACTATGTGTATTAGCAGTGATGGCAGATACGTGTGCATTAATATTTGGAGGACTGCCAGAATTCTAAAGGAGGTAACTGTTCATAGCAGACAATCCTAAACTTGGGTTCTACAATAGTTCCTGCTCGCACGAGTCGCACGCTATATGCGCGCAGTAAAGTGAATTCAGACAATCCAACGTCTAGGCAGTTATTCATGAGTATTTGCTCTACAATAGATAACTGATATTCTAAACAATACATTGTGTATTTTATTACACACATTTTGTTAATAAAAAAAAAGACTGACCTGCAGTTTGGTAAGAAGATTCTAAGAGGCTGAAGCCCTGTTAATGAGTCAATATACATTTAGTTAATAAAATGAAACTCCTGTGTGTAATTTGTAACTATTTAATAACGGAACAATAGAATGTACTCATTGACGTGTTCACGTTGACTCTACTTTCAGCAAATACTTAATGAGAACTAAAGCAAGCACAGTTATGTGTTACATTTGCTTTAAATGTTTATGCTTACCTATTAAACTTGTCACACTGCTGCTCTTGAGGTTCCTCTAAAATCCTTCAGCTTTCCTGTGGGAACAGTAATGAACATATAAGGCAGGGCTATGCAGATGACTGATTCACGCCGCAATGGGGGGGTGGGGGGGTGGGGGGGGGGGGGTAGTCCACTCACACTGAAGAGATTTAGAGAGAAGCAATATTGTGTGTTATGGTTATGTTAAGGACTTCAATGGCAGACAGCGGTCAAATAACCTGTAGAAGGAACCTGACAGGTGACATTGTTCGCAGAAAGTGCTGATGAATGCCCTGTCTCTCTGCAAGGGCGTCGCTCTATCGCTTGGCAGCCGTACTAGAGGTGTCGTGTCTTATCTGCATGGATTAATCCAAGGAGAACAACACAAACAACGACACTGTCAGATTTCCAACACAAATGTCGTCGTAATGGATTTTTTAATGACATTGCTTATGTCAGGAGAATTGACATCAAGTCCATGGAATAAAATGAAGAAAAAAAAAAGAAAAAAATGTAAATTAGGAATGTATTGGGAAGGTATATCAACGAATAAAAATAAATGAAGAGAGAAGGAGGAGGTGGTAGGTCAGTGGGCAGAAGGTCACCGTGTCAATGCCAACAGCCAGCCTAAACAGGAAGCTGGACCATGTCAGCAGCACTTCTCTCAGCGCACAAAGGGTCAGAACCTACTGTAAGCCATTTGTAAGTGCAGGCGGTTGTGAAGTTGTGTGTCTGAGATGAACTGTCAGGGATTTCCTGGTCTATTTACATATTCCATGTCACACGTGTAAATATGAACAAGGTGGGAGAGTCCAACAGAGTAAGGAAAATAAGATATAGTATGCATACAAAACACATATTTCCGTTAGTGGCTTGATAAACGGCGGCAACACTCACTGTCTAGAACATTTCCCCTTATTGAAGAGATCATCGAACCACAATGTTTGTGAAAGGCAAAGCATTTTGTTCTGAAGCACTCTTTATTCTATATATCAGGTCTGCCTCTCTCTCTCTCTCTCTCTCTCTTTCTCTCTCTCTCTCTTCTCTTCTCTGAGCCTCTGGGCAATTCCAATCTGGCAGTGGCGCAGCTAAACACTTGAACCCTGACCTCACTGACAACACAACGACAGAGACAGACGACAAGCATGAAATAGGGCAGAGAGGTTTGAAGCAGAAGTGGGGATGAATGAAAGATTAGCGGTGAGATATTGAGGAGCTTGAGATCACCCTCTACTGAAGCTTTTACCATGACTGCCACTGTAAGCCATACAATTTGTCCAAGAGGAGGGAACAAATAGTGTGTGATGCCAAGGCCCCATACATGTCGCTTTAGCAAAGAGAGCATGAATGAAAACCCAACACTGACCGCCACAAACATGTCGCTGTGTTAATGGGCGTAGCGTAAACACAAATAAGAGGGTCTGGAGATCATAGATTTGTACATGTAGGAGATGGGAATACAGTAGTAATCACACAAACAAACAAATAAATAAATAAATGATACATCTGCTTCTTTTTTTATGAATTCAATTCCATGTATTCAGTTGAGCCATGCTTCACTTCAGATTATGTTTTATAGGCCATATACAGTATGTAAACTTGTAAACTATATATTTTCCACTTCAAAAGCCCTGCTGAAGTTCCTTGCACCTTCTAGCTCCTCTTATCTTACCTTTATCACATGCAGGGGAGAATAACAATGATCCCTCAGCACAGAGGAAGGAACACAGCAGTACAGATACAAAGTTTGATTTGGACACACTCACACACACGCACACACGCACGAATGCACAGACACACACTCCCGCACGCACACACACGCACACACACGCACGAACGCACACAGACACACTGCCCAGGACAGTGCAGCCACTTCCTGGTTCAGGACTAGGGCTATAGGCGGAGGCCGGACAAGGCCATGGGAACTGCAGGACACCGGAGGGAAGATGAGCAGCGCTCGGCCTGGTCGGCCCAGGAGTGTAACTGAAGCTAAAACAAACCCAGCAGAGGCCATGAGGGCCACGGGGCAGGTCCCACCAGCTTCACCTGGGGTCCTGGGGCTCTGCAAGACCGCAGCCTCTTTCACGGGTATCAGATTCTCCTTCTATGTCCTGCCAGATCGTGTCATAGCACTGTGTACTACATAGCTGGAATGTGATATTTAATATAGGGAGCAAGCTGGTACTGAATGTGTTTGCCATGTGTTTTGAAAACTAATTGTTCTTTGTATGTTTATGCGTTTCTGTTATGTGTGTTTAAATTCATTGTGTGCTACATATGTCTCTGCTTGAAAACAATAGCAGATCACAATGACACACACACACACACACACAAAAAGATCAAGCGGTAAAGGCTTTTTAAAATATAATGCTGCATAAAATACTTTACTGAAACAACAAGGTTCTGATGCTGGTGAAATGATGTCCCACCTGTAGTTCAGGTGCGTTTAGCAGGGTTGTTAGAGTATTTTCACCTAATACTGTCATTCCTACAGTAGGTTGACTGACACCGTAGCTATATAAACGATGGCAGTGCCCCTCTAATAGTTTCACCTCCACGCAGGCCCAAAATACAAGCTCTCCGTCAACAGCTGATAGCCGCGCTTGACAAGGTGAGCCAGAGTTACTGCCGACATATGGAGCCCCACCTGGCTCAAACCCCCCGTTTGGACTGTCTGCCTAAGTGCCTGGAGGGGTGGGGAGATTGGGAAGGGGGGGTGGGGGGTTGATTCATTGTTGCAAACAGGCCCTCTGTCTCACTGGGAAGGCTGAGACAAAGGCCGTCGAACAAGGGCCCACTATTTTAGTTCTTATGTCGGCATAAGTGGAATCATGGTGGAAGATCGGTGCCATCTGCCACCCACTGCCCTTAATGGCCCCCGCGACCAGCATGGATGACTGTCTGGCCTTTGGCACAAAGCTGTTCAACAGGACACATGACAGCAGATATGCTTATAGGCTCTGTTAGAAAATAACCCGTTCAAATGTGAATAGATTTGCCTGTGTTGATTAGAACGTAACGTGGTGAAATGATGCACTGGTCTGTATTTTGCAATGTACAATGCATAGGTCTGATAATTGGCATGAGGTTATGCCTAGAATTCACACACACACACAAACACACCGGGTTTGCCCACTGTGAGCTGCATGAACAATGCTAACGGACACATTGTCCTACTGTGTAGAGCGCAAGAGGGTGGAGGGGTCTGCACATTGTTAGCAGACAAAGGCAGAGGGATAGTATCTCGGGCATTGTGGACAGAGCTTGACAAGCATACCATCCAGCACACTGTGTTCTGTATAAACCACATACAGTGTGTACAACCACCTGGCTCTACCATCATGTCATTAGCGCAGCACGCCAACATGGTTTGAGAAAATCAGTAACATACAGTACCAAGAAATTAGCAAAGCAGAATTTATAGCGCTAGCCAAATTAACTTTTCCATAGTATGTAATTGAGAAAGAAAAGGTCAGACGTGCCGGTGGTCTGGTAACAGATGTGGAGAATTGATAATCACAGCTCAGTGACCAGTTCCCGGGGATGTCTTATTCACCACCATGACCCCAGCAACCAGGGAATTCATTAACTGGGAAGCATGGTACAAAATCATGTGTGTGTGTGTGTGCCTCGTCACCATACGTGAAAACAAGTCGAATGTGAAGAGGAGCCAGTGTTAGTGTCCTGCCACTGGTCACACATGGCACAACATACAGCACAGAAACAATGATGATGAACAATGGTGATTATGATTATATTGACGCTCATTGGGATAAAAGCAATGTTGTACAGTGTTTTAATTAGTTTTATTTTATTGTACGCCTGATATATACATTGAAAGCATAGAGAGAGAGAGAGAGAGAGAGAGAGAGAGAGAGAGAGAGAGAGACAAACAAACCACGCTTGGCGACAACTCTAAACAAAATGCTTTGAATAAAACCGAAGTGAATAGAAGAGTGCCTCTCATTAACTTGCGGTAACCACTGAACCTGTTGCCATCTCTGCACTGTAACTCTACCTCCCAGACACGGTGGCCTTTCCATTCCACTTGACTGACTCCCAGCAACAAGCCTGCTTTCATGCCAGCCCCCACCCTATTCTGCCCCTCAGAAATCAAAACCTCTTCATTCAATCATGGCACTGTCTGTATCTGTGTCTCATCCAAGCACCCTCTCACTGTTACTCCATCCGTCCCCAAATACCTCTGTCGCGAAAAGGTTGAATTTTTCTATTCGTCTGGCTGAACGTCATGAGCCAGATATCAGACACGTAACCAATCCCCTTTGCTATCATGCCATTATGCTTTCCATTATTCCCGTGTTCAGTGACTGTGTTACCATGCAGTCAAATTCCATTATTATTCAGAATCTGGGAAAAAAAATCATTATACAATCCCAGTGAATGGTCTATGTGTGTGTGTGTGTGTGTGTGTGTGTGTGTGTGTGTGTATGTGTGTGTATGTGTGTGTGTTCTTAGATTACACATGCATGCGTGACTTCTATTCTATCTTTAAATGAACAAGGTGCTAGTCTAGCAGCAGGGGAGGGAGGGGGGGGGGGGGCACCTATAGTCTTGACTACCCTGACTCTGTCTCAGCTGAGACCCATTGGACAGCTGGCAGACCTCCCAGCAACCAAGTGGGGGACAAGGGGGCGATAGGTTGGAAGAATGGGGCTGACCCTAGTCACATGGTGGTCTGGCGGCCAGGTACAACACATCTGGTGCAGCGCTGGGAAGGGTGGTCACACACACGCACCCCTTTATTAGTCATTAGGACCAAAACATTTCCCCTGCGTCTACTCAGCAGACGACAGAGAGCGACCGCCCTAGTTGCTACCAGCTGGCCAGAAACAACCCAGCAGTATGGTCACTGTGCTGAGGCAATACACACGCACACACACACACACACACACACACACGAGGGGGCAAGGGTAGAGAATATAGCGAAGTAAGCATGATGCAACATACTGCCATTTCAAACTAACTCAATTAGATGTGATAGCTGATTTGCCATCAAACTGAGAGTTTCTGAGAAAATTCATATAACTCAATGAATGCCCCCTCTAAACGACATTGTGAGGAATCATGTAATTGACCTTAAAGTGGCGAGAAGTGATAAATGTATTATAACTGTAGGCTACGCAGTGATGCATGCGTTTAAGTCCTCCTGATGAGATAAGATGAGTGGAAATAGACTGAGAGACAGCTGTTGCCTGCCGACATCCAGGGCTTTACACGCGCAAACACATGCACACACATACACACACAACCACCCACATACACACGCACGCACACACAAGCACGCACCACACACAAGCACACACACACACACGCACAAGCAAGCACGCACACACAAGCACACGCACAAGCACACAGGCATTCATGCTCGCACACACACTTGCTGTCAGGGAAAGTGTATCCACCACAGAATGGTGGTCAATGTCTGTGTTGGGGTGGGTGGGTGATAACTTAGGTATCAAATCATCAAAGCACATCAGTGCCCTATGTAGTCAAGAGCTTCCTTTCAGCAACACCTTCATACACATGCATGAGGAACCCACAAACAAACCTCAGCGCACATTCACACACAAACCCACACGGCTCAAATCACACGCTGTGCGGCGACATCACAACAGTTGGAATCATAGGTTTGTACAGCCCTTTAATGCTACACTGTATGTAGTTTCCTGGAATGAAGACTCACTGATGTCTCCCTTGCTTTCCATTTGTTTGGAGTTTGTTTTTAGGCAAACGGCTGCAGAGCTAAGCTCACAATTTATGAGGTTGCATAAGAGTCACACACACACACACACACACACACACACACACACACACACACACACACACACACAAACATTGGGGAAATGAATAATATTTGTGGTACTTTGAAATTAAATAATCACTTTCTAAATATCAATCATGAAAGTGTTATGTACCATTAGCAGATCAGCTATTCAAATATTATAAATATATAATATTGTAACTTTTCAATAATTCTCTTAAGAGTGATGTTAGGCGCAGATGATGTGTAAAGTCAGTATTCACTGTAGTCAGTATTCACAAGAGATGTTAGAAAAAGCAAGGCAGGACAAGCAGAGAGATAGAGATAGATAGAGATAGAGATAGATAGATAGAGAGAGAGAGAAAGAGAGAGACAAAAAGAGAGATATTGAAGAGACACACTAGAGTTTAAGTTAGGCGTGAAACAGAATGAAATCAGTGCAGATAGGAAGAGTAGAGCTTCTTATGAAAATATTTATCATTCCACAAACTTTTGGCCACAGAGAGGTTCAGAATTAATTTGTGTTTTCTTAAGAGGGGGTGCCTTGCGCTACAGGATGGGGAATTCTCCACAGCCCGGGATTTTTTGGGCTGCCGCTTATTCACAATTTATTAGAGCCAGTAATAGGAACCATGAAGCCTGAGCAGAAGTACAGGGTGCTGGGCCAGCCTTTGGAGAGCAAGTCCAGAAATGGGGCCTAATGTTATTAGGAGGCGAAATAGAGTGTTAAATCAAACACACCCAAGAACACACAGCCATCGGTATGTGGTCTGAGTCCCAACAACCCCATGTGCCATCTCCTTCAATGCCTTGTTCTCATATTAGTACAGGTAAGGTACACAGGTAAATGATAATTGCCAAGATTTACTGTCAGTCTCGAATATGGATCTGATATTGATCAATGGAAAAAAAACAGCGGTCTCCCATGTAGGTATTTCTTGACAGAGATATCTTATTTAATTTGAAGCCAGGTGGAAAAATGTGTTGGACATTATTTTATAAATGTAAAACGAAAAACTAATTTCCATGAAAATGTATTCTTTCAACATGGAGTGAATAGCTGCAAAAAACATATTATATAGGGTCTGAAACAAAGTAAAGGTTAACAAATATATACTGCTCTTAGGTAAAATGTCCATGACAAAATATTGAATATTTTTCAAATATGTTAGACAGGACAAGTATTGATGGTAATTATTTTATATAATACGTATAGCCTATTGCACAAAGATATGGTAATTTTACATATAAACCAACATTCTCACCCTTTCCTGTGATTCAAAGATCGTATTTGATTAACTAAGATAGGCCTACCATAGGTCTTCAGACATGAAGATGTAAAAATATGTGTTTAAACGTGATTTGAATGGCTGGCTAAACAGTTTTTCTAGAGCCATGAAGGGGTCCTTGAAAAATATGAATGCTGGTCTTGTTGTTTGACGCGGCTCCCTCAAATTAATGTTGCCCCTTGCTGCTGAGGCGTCGTGGTGATTTAGGTGTAATCGTCTGTAGGTTTACGCAAGGCAATGTTTGCTATATTCATCCAACAGAAGTTGAACAGAAAGAAAATCAATGGACATTAAGATATATCTGGGTGCGTGATTATCCAATATACTATTTTCAACGCTTCAGTTGAGTTGTTCCTCTTTGCAGGATAACACACATCTAATTGCTCAATTAATAGGCCTAAAGCTAAATAAGTGATCATCAGGTAATCTGTAAGACTATTCATTTTAATGATAGGACTACATTTGAAAAGAATAGGCTATACACAAATTTAATTTAATTGATCATTTAATCAATCAATTGAGCAATTTTTGAACAGTTTTATATAATTTCATAAAAGTTGCATCTAAACGTTTGACAATATACATAAACTGTAAGCATTTCCCAAAATGATCAAGATAGGCATATTGTTTTGAATATATAAAACATTTCAATTAACATTTTACACAAATGGCTACGATTTTTTCAACTTTAAGTGGACGTACATTTTTTATAATGAATATACGCATCATTTCCAATAAACTATACTAGATGGGGTAATTCGAAATAAATATGTATGATAAATAGCATATGTGGACTATCATTTAAAAAATAAATAGATTTTAATAATAAGTAGGCTATGATCAGAAAAAAAATAACATTCACATATTCATCGCAAAGTAGCCGATACCACTATTTCGCCCGATGCTGCTGCAAATTGCATTGAAGATGAAGGGGCGACATAAGGAACATATTTTAAGAACGGACCAATTCCACCAAAAGGCTATTGCGACGTTATAAAAATGTTACTCACCATTATGTATAGAGGACATGCGAAGAAATCCGGCTGGGATTTAAGAGAATCGCGTCTCCATGCCACCTGAGAATGTCCTGAAATCTCCGATATAGCGCCTTGAGTAAAGCTCAGACAGGAGCAAAGAAACAAGAATGGCTCATCGCTCGTTAAAATTGTCTCGTTTTTTGTTGTTTCGGGCTCTCTGCGTTTAGGAAGTTTAATCTCGAACTCGCTTGGGTATTCTTTCCCGTGGCACCCTCAGCAGCACGTTTGCATAAGGTCTGCTGGGAAAGTGATGTTAAGTAAAAGACCAAAGTTAGTTCCTCCTCCGGAGGGTGTTTGCAATACACGCGGTCGTTGGTGTGGGTGTGGATGTGGATGTGTAGACCATATCTGTACGTGTGTGTGTGTGTGTGTGTGTGTGAGTGCGTGCGCGCGCGTGCGAGGGAGTATATATATATATATATATATATATA
>JAODOY010026337.1:0-13111 GCA_025399855.1 Forbesichthys papilliferus | reverse complement strand
AGATAGCTATGCTCTATAGCTGTCAGTAGAACACAGATAGCTATGAGCTATAGCTGTCAGTAGAACACAGATAGCTAGAAAGAGAGAGAGAGGGAGAGAGAGAGAGAGAGAGAGAGAGAGAGAGAGAGAGCGACTAAGCCTGATAGTACAGGATAAGAGATGCCCAGAGGGGAGATTGGCCCAAATAGATGCCTGCCTTGGCAATGTCAATGACTGGGCAGTGCCATTGACCCACATTGGCTTTTCATTTCCAGCATGCATTCCCTTGCTCACATGCTGTAATTATACTGTAAATGTACATGTCCATCTTTCCAACCTGTTTAATGTACCGGTACACCCTCATACTATATGTGCTGCTGCACTACTGCACTAGTTTTTGCAAAGTTACACTGACTCTATGGCGTTCACATTGAGATACCAAACATGGCATGGTTCTGCACTTTCTGATGGGTCTACAGTAGCAGCGAACAGCTCTTTTATATATACAGTACCTTGAGCTGGATGGCACATACCTCTTGTTGAACAACTGATAGATTTGTTGAAAATGTGTGTAAAACACCCTCCTTGGGAGCAGATGATGTCAGCAGGAGCTTTGTGTATAAAAAGTCATTGTGTCATCCTTATCACCTTGCATTTCCCACTTAGTCACTCACATCTCAAACACTATTGTAAGCCATTGTATCATGGATTTTAATGCACACACCCACATGCATTGCATGTGACTATGCACAGAACAGTGGATCTAAAAAAGAAAATAGAAAGCAACAACTGTATTATTTTGTGCAATATTTCTTTAAATAATAATAAATACATATTTTTAATATAGGTCTACACTTATGTTTAAGACAATGGTAATTTAATTGCAAAATGTGTATAGGTAGTAGTTGTGTGTTTGTGTTGTGTGCACTGTTTGCATGTGCGACTATATTTGTGCACCACTGTAAACATAACATTGATAGAGCATGACCCGCTTCTCTCTTCTGGTCTAAAAGTTTGAGAACTACTTTAAAAACCTTCATTACACTAGTGAACACTAACATACAGTTGTCCCACATCTCTAACTATACTGCCACCCCTCTGCCAACAGAGAGGAGAAGAGTGAACAAGTGCTGGACTGTAGAAATGAGCTGGACAACATGGAGGCAGAGCTGAAGAGAATCCAACAGGAGGTCAGAATAGAGAAATACTAAAGACAGCTTCCTTGTTCAATGGCCACTCGCGTCACAGATAACACAGATTAATGCACGCTATAGTGGCTTAGTGGCGGGGAAGTCCAACCTCTGTACTCTGACCCTGTTTCCCAGATGCCGGTAAAGCTCGTATGGATTTACATCTCAATAAATAAGATAAAGATAATGTCCCCTATTGCTTTTTACCTGAAACAGGCTGCAGCAGTTAGCAAGAACACTTATCTCTTTACATTACCACAAACACTTTAAAATTACAACCCCAAACTTTCACAAATATTTACATTGGCAAACTCACTATATTCCAATCATAATTTAGTCTGTACATTATACTGTGCATTTATAGTTCAGGTACTTTTCTAGAACATCATACAGCATGGCTTACCCACCATACAGTACACAGAAGTGATCAGAATATAGGTGTCCCCATTGGCCCCGGCAGCTCGATGGCTGTTTGGTTTCAAAGTGATCCCGTCTCAGGCCTGGTTCTAGTCATGGTCCCTGTCTGTGTGTGCCTCCACCAGAACACCCAGCTGCTGGTGGAGGCCCGCGCAGCCCGCGCATACCGAGATGAGCTGGATGCCCTGAGGGAGCGGGCCGTACGGAGCGACAGGCTGGAGAGCGAAGTGGGCCGCTACAGGGAGAAACTGCACAGCATGGAGTTGTACAAGGCCAAAGTGGAGGTCGGTGCACAGATGCAGCATAGCATCAACCTTGTACCATGTGTGTGCTCCATGTAGCCCTGTATGATACAGGAATACATGGAGCACACACGTTGAACCTTGAGCGTGGGCTTTGTCAACATGTATGATGAAGCCTGCTCTTGGCGTGGGTGTTTCCTTCAACTACTGTCCGTGTCCACTAGATGGCGTGTGTTTTAACAGTACTAACCTACTGTCGTACATCTGTGTGTGTGTGTGTGTGTTGTGTCATAGGAGTTGAAAGAGGACAACAGGGTGCTGCAGGAGACCAAGGAGGTGCTGGAGGATCAGGTGTCAGGCTGGAGGGCCCGCTCCGATAAACTCCACCAGCTGGTGAAGCACAACCTGCTGCTAAAGGCCCGGATGGACGAACTGGAGCAGGTCAGGTCCCCCACATTCTCACCCTCAGACCTGTGGTAGCACCATGGGTCTGATAGCATTCACATGATAGCATTCACATGATCCAGAGCGAAGGGGAGATAGCTGGTAGTGTCGGTTGCACTTTGCTTGCCTTAATGCTTGTATAATTCACACTATAGCCCCTTGGTGTCTCGCAATAGGACACCTATTGTCCTATTGTCATGTTGGTGTCCTATGGTGAAATGCATGTATGTATGCATAGTATTCCCAGGATAGAACAGAATTAACCTGTAAACAACCACGGAAAATTCCCAGGATCTAACAAAAGTAATGTGTAAACAACCATTGAAAAGTCTTAGGATCGAACATAAGTAACCATTGAAAACACAGCTCCTATCACAGCTGGAGTAATAGTCTCTACACTTTTTTTTGCTACTTTATATGTATTTGTTGTACCTGCAAGACATGTTTTTATCGTTTATATTAGGTCCATCTGTGAGGTGCTCGTATCCACAACAACACTCATTCCATGTATTGTTTCGCCTTTATGTTGCCTCTAGGAGAAAGAGGTTGACCATAGGCGCATAGAAGAGCTGCAGGAGGAGAACCTCTCCTTGTGTCTGTCCCAAAGGAGAAGCATGGAGGAGTCCCAACTCCTGGGCTGGGAGTTAGAGCAGCTCTCCAAGGACACAGAGAGCTCCCAGGGTAATGCCACTTTCACATGCATGTCTTCACTTGCTAGTAAGATCCTATTTACAAGTTTGAAACTCAGAATAATGACATGTCATGCATTCAAGTTCATGGCCAGAGATCTATCACACAGGCCAATACACCTTTTCCAATCGGGCAGTAAGACCCACCCCCATTGGTTACTGTTCCTACTGTCCAACAGACTTTTGTAGCTTGTGGGACATTCTATGATATTCTCTTTCATATTCCAAATAATATTGCAGTGTGATTCTTGCCAAATTAGTTAACAGCGTTCTACCAGTAGAGAGACATAATCATCTTTAGTCAAGCATAGAGTATAATGTACTGGATTCACAACATGACATCCAAATGACTGTAATGTGTATTGTGGCTGTTACAGATTAAGCATTAAACAGCTACGTCAGTAGCCAGTAATGGTACCAAAGACGAATGCAAATATTTCTCTATCTTATGTACCTTTAACAATACAGCCGTGTGTTTGTTGATGTTGTTCATATTTAGTTCAGTCCCCTCCCACAAGTTTTTAATCCACTGTTATTTTAGTTTAGCCAACTGTATTCTGGTTTGAAAAGAGGAAGACGAGCTGAGCGCTCCTTGATGTACGGTATACTATAGTCTGACTTTGTCAGGATAGCTTGTTGAAATTGTACGTTCCCGATACCCATCTAACGACAAATTGATAAGGGTGCTTAAGCATTCATTTAGCGCTATAGTGTCCTGTTTTGTTTTTACCCGATACAAGATTTGGATTAATTGGTAGTAATCTGACTAATAACTGCTAACAATTAGCTTTGTTTGTGCGACATAAGACATTGCTAAGGAAAATCAGGTAATCTTATTAGTTATTGTTGACGCATGATTGACAGGTCAGAATGGCCTATTAGGAAGCAGCAAGAAATTGACGCTCTATCAGAAACATTATTTTTATTTCTGATGTTTTATATGAAGAGAAATCGTTAGGGGCCATTGCCATGACTAAATTACGTTCAGAAAGCACTTTCACTTAAATGTAACTTTTTTTAATGAAATAGCTTGTTGAAACATTGTAATACCTACATTTTCTACACGCTAAACAAGCTAAATAAGCATACATACATGTTTTGTCTCCCTCCATGTTTGTATTGCCATCCCACATAACTCTGCAACTTGAATATCATAGAAAAATAGTTTCCCAATTAAATAATTATGACTTTGACCGCTCATGTACTTGGAAGTCGTAAATATTATTTTTCCGATAGAACGTGAAGGCGGCATATGACCCGGGAGATAGGCTGAAACAGTGGAATACATTAAAGTGTGAATGTGTAATTAGTGGCCACAAGGGGGTAAGCATGAGAAACACCAAATTGACATGCATGTGTGTGGTTGCTTTGCCCAATCACGGTTGCCTCACAACATAAGTATTCCACACCTGGAATCGTTGGACTTGAATGAGGACCCAACATGCTCATTCATTCCAATTATCCACTGTCTCAGTATTTCAAGCACCGGTGTTTATTCAGCAGCTAACGGTGTGTCTGTATACCCACAGGCCAGCAGTCTCTGAGCGAGGAGGTCAGCGAGAAGGCACGAAGCAGGCTGTTGAGGCTGGAGAAGGAGAACCGAAGGCTTCTGACGACCATCGAGGAGCTGAGAACCTCCTATGTCAGCTACAGTCACCCACACAACCAACACTGCGTCTGCCAGAGCTCGTTCATTAATACCCTTACCTCCACAACCGGACAGATCTCAGGGGTCCACAACTCTCCGATGGACAGGACCAACGCGTTGGTGTCCGGGACGGCAACCCAGCCGATGGCTAATGGGGACTTGAAATGCTATCAGCGACCTGAGACAGAGCAGCTGGGCGGATCTGAGCAAGAGGCATTTATCCTAGACCAGGAGAAAGGTCAACTGGAGGAAGGAGAGAGTGAGGAACATCTGAAAGAACCTGCTAGCCTACATGGTGTTGCTGGATCTCACCATCACTTCCCTGGCAGCGACTCCTGTTGGGACTGCATGGTCGCTGGTCGGCCCACGCGCTCCTGCCATCCCAGTAAGCACACAGAGCGTCTGGAGACCAGGTGCAGGGAACTGGACACAGAGAACCAGCAGCTACAGGCCTCCATGGACAACACTGGTAAACAGTAGCACAGGAAAATATAATAGAATGTGTGTTGAACAGTTGAACAGTTACCATGACGTTCTCTCAGAATCAATGCTCAAACCTTTAGCTGTGAATAAGCTAATCATACCCTCCATATCACGCGCACCATCTCATCGTGACTATCACATAATCCTGCTAGACTCTCTAGGCAGAGAACGTGCCCTGTCTGACTAGTGTGTGTTGTCCTTTGTTCTAAGGGTCTAACATCATAACATAACCTCATATCATAAGCTCTCTAAGTGGTTGAGATATTCAATTAAAATAAGATCAAATTATATGATATATACGTTATACTATCTAGACCTACAGTACCAAGAAATATTGTTAAATCACTCGTTAAGTGATTTGATGGCCAGTCACATGCTCCCATATCTCTCCATGTCTTTTTCCTGTTGACTTCAGGCAGGAAGCTCCAGCGGCTGGAGGCGGAGGTCCAGGAGCTTGAGGCGGAGAACCAGGGTCTGCAAGCGGCGCTGGAGAAGCTACGGATCTCCGCCCGGCGCCTGGAGCAGCTGGAGGGGGAGAAGCAGAGCTTTGAGCAGGAGCGCTCTGGCCTGGAGAGGGACAAGCGGCGGCTGGAGAAAGAGAACCGGCGCCTGCGGCAGCAGGTAGCCCTTCCTGATCATTGGTGTACTTGTGACAGTAAGTCCAGTGGTCTGGGTGCTCCACTCCCAAACAGAAGGTCACGCCAGCCTGTGAGGGCATAATGGTTTAGTCTTCTGCTCTGCTGCTATCCTCCTCTAGCCTCTTGTGACTATCCTGATCTCACTGAGGCTCCAGTTTGACTCATTATCAGTCTGGAACCCCTTAGTTCAAAAACGTTTCTAATAAAGGTGGCGCTAATACATTCCAATCAAACTTCTTAAAACACGTTCGGACTACCTCGCCCAGTTAGAATGTTAAATAAGGTTAAACCTAGGTCAATTTTCTATCTGGTCAACAAACACCTGTGAATGTAACGGCTCCAGACTGACTCCCTGCAAAATGAAACTGTAGCTTGCGATATGTGGATAGTCTCAGGAGGCTACTCCCCCTCCCTTCTCAGGTGGACATCCAGGAAGCTAGCCTGGACAGCAGCAGCATGCACATGGCCAGCCTTCAGAGGGACACACACCTCCTGTCTAAGGAGCTAGAGGGGTTGAGGGAGGCAGCGGAGAGGCTGAAGTGCCTGGAGAGGGACAACAGGGAACTGACCAAGCAAGCTGCTATCGATCAGAGAACGCTGGTTACCCTTCGAGAGGTGAGACTGAGGGAGCCTACCTAAGGCCCACTGGCGTTTGGCTTTGTTTATAGAAGCAGTGATTTGCTTGCCTTGTAGGCAAGTCTGACCACTCGGCAGCCATCTTGGTAACGGCTCTGGGCAGTTATTAGGAAGACCCTATCTAAATGAATGGAGGGGAGAGCCATACCTGTACAAAACCACATGAAACCTTTTGTGACTGCCAAAAAATAATGTTTGGAAAGTATTTCTTCCCAAAGTTATACAGTACTTCTGCTACGCATGTACAACTGTGGGCTTGGGTCGCTGCAATCACACGATTGGTTAAATACTGTAGGTTAAGGTTAAGCTGTTCTAAAGAAAATTATTAGCTCTTTTCTTCCAAATGCCATTTTTGTTGTTATGGACCTCTCCAATAAACCTCTATACATAATTCTCTAAGTGATCTGTCTCTTCTATGTCGCTGGTATTATTCCCCTATTTCAAAACATCAGCAACCTTTACAAAGGATGTCATTAGTTAATCGCTCTCAGAAATAGGGTATATTAGATAGAATATACTGTACATGAATACAAACAGAAACTATTAGGGCCCTATTATAATGGTATAAAGCACAAGGCGCAAACTGCAACAAACAAACCATCTACAATTCAATTTAAATATCCACACGCTTTGACCTCTGCAGATTGCTATTATACCGGCAGGTTGTGAAATGCACGAGCAGACCATCTATGGTAACAGAGAGACTTCACCAAGATCCCTAAAATATGTTGATGTAGGCTACACACTAATAATATTTCACATAGTGCTCTTTTAATTTTTAAACCTTTGGTTGTTGGTGCGCTCCTGTGTGTTCCTGTGCGTCCCTGTGTGTGCAACAAGCAGAGTGTGTGCTCGTGGAGCACCTGCTGGCGATGCTATCTTGATAGTGCACAATTGACTTTAGACCAGGTTTTTGCTGATCAATCACACAATCACTTTCCGCTTCCTCAAGATAACAATGTGCCAGCAATATGCCAGACCATACCTCATGTTTAGACCAGCACAACCACGGGCACTCATATTGACATTTGCTATTTAAACAATGTGGGCGCTGGATGGGAAAATGACAACTACGTTGGTATGAAACTAGTAAACACATTTGCGTTTGCGCATTGTGCCACTTTCCGCCGCTTTGCACCAGGTGTAAGATAGGGCCCTTAAAGTATAGAGTCTACAGCCATAAACTAAAGCAAAGACAACATTTATTTGAAAAAATTTGAGATTGTTTTTCAGGAACATCTAAAACACGTGTTTCAGTTGGTTCTGTCTCACTGTCTAAGCGAACCCACCTTTACCCTTGTAGGAGCTGGTCAGTGAGAAACTGAGAACCCAGCAGAGGGAGAATGAACTGGAGAGGCTGGCCCATGAGCTGGAGATGAGGGCCCTCAACCAGGGACGCCCCCAGCAGGCTGAGCAGGAGTCAGTGGAGAACAGGTAATAGGTTTATGAGGCTTATTTTTTATCCTGTAAAGTTTATTTTTTTAAACTTCCCTAAAAGAGAAACATGTGTAGAATACGGTGACTCCTTAATGCCTGTCGAGGAGGCGATTTGCTTTTTGTCTGTCCAGCTCCATTTATTTAAACATACTGCATTTATTCCACTCTGTTCATCACTTTTGAAGACATGCAGAGCTGATGGATCCAAGGTTGCTGTGTTCATTAGACATGCTCTCGTGCTTTCCTATCACTCAGCAGTTTATTTGTGTCTTTTCTGTGTAGGTAATTATGTGAATTATTGGTGCTGGAATTTCCCCCGAGAAACACCCTTCCAAAAATACTGGATGTTTTGAACAGATCATTTTGTATTAAAAGCCTTCCTGGGGGCTAGATTAGTGATGGGCTCCCACCCGGTGTTGACCTACCAGTAAACATCCTTGAGCAAGAAGCCTAACCCCCTACCCCCTAACTGCTCCTTGTGGATGGTCGCACTTTGCATGGCAGCAATCATCATCGGTGTATGAATGTGTATGTGAATGGGTGAATATGAGGCAAAATACTGTAAAGCACTGTGGATAAAAGTGCTTTATAAATGCAGTCAATTAACCTCCTCAACCCCCACTCCGTCCAGACAAAAATCAAGATACAGCTTATTGCTTTACAATAAAAAAAGGTATTACAGCAGGTGAATAACAAGGATAATGAGTCCGTGAGAAAATAGGTTATATAGATTAGTAGATTAATTTCTGTAGCTGGTATACGCTGAAAGTGTTTCTTCCTCCATGCAGCAGGTTCAAGAGGTTGGAGTCGGAGCTGGAGTTGTGTTTGACAAGGTCCCTTCAGATCAAAGAGGACAAGATGGCTGCCCTGGAGGACCGTCTGCAAGAGTCCTCCACCCTCAATCAGCATCTGCGCCAGGAGCTTAAGCTTGTGAGTGACATCCCTAGACACAGGAGCACAGCTCTCCTCTCCCGTTTCCAGTACATTCTAGTTCATGTATAACCTTTTTAATGTGGACCTCCCCATTGACTTGCATGGGACGCTGTGTCATTCTGGTTTGCATAAAGTGTGAAAAGTTGCCATCACCCCGCCCCACCTCCTTCTGAATGTGGAAGTTCCGTCCATTGAGCCCTCTCTGTCTCCAATCTCTCTGCATGCAGATGACCTTTGACCCCCCCACTCCTGCAGGTGAAGCTGAACTACGAGGCCCTGCAGCAGAGGCAAGAGGAGGAGGAGAAGGCAGCGTCTTCCTCCACGCCGAAGCACGGTGGCAGGGCGGTGAGCGAATGGCAGCGCGAGAGCCAAGAAGTCACCAAAGAACTGTTGAGGGTCAAGGACCGCATCATCGAGGTGGAGAGGAATGTGAGTACGCAGACAATGCACTCACCCTAAAGGCAGGGTTAGTTATTCTCATGAACGCTTGCTTACAAGCTCAAATTAATCAACCCTCAGAAGCTCTGCCCCCGCACACTGAAACGCATTACGAAGCCATGGGGCATTGTTGTTGTGAGCGGTGTTTGCCACTGTGTTTGTCTTTTGATATATGGAGCCAGGGCTGTGTAGTACCGAATTCTTTTTTCAGTACCCATAGAGAATGGTAAGATAGCGGAATGCGAGGAGATATTTGGTGAATTTGACAAAGTTTTATTTTTATTAGCTTACATTTAGCTTGCAATAGCTAACTATACCTTTTAAGCAATATAGGGTTTTGAGGAATGATTATTGTCTCCATAGGACACGTCAAACTGTGAGCTCTGTGAGCTATGAGCTAAAATAGTAATGCAGAAACCTTAACAAGATCGAAACACTATATGAATATAAACTTTTATAAACTATAATATAAAATACATTATTGCTTTATATTCCTCTATTGTCCAAATTATTCAAAAAGAATCTGTTGTATCTGATCAACAACAATAAAAAAATAATGTATATTAGATGTATTATATCGTCACCTATCGGGATTTTTTTTCAGTTTTTTCAGAAAACACAAAAAAACTAAAGCAAATATTTGCCAGTATAGTTATTATACACAACGACAGCCATTACACTACAGGAATAGAATCGCTGGAACTGTTCAATTGAGGATGTATTTAACCAGAGGTGGTCAGCATCATGTGGAGATTATTTAGGCAATTTTTTTAGGAAGGTGTCGATATCGAAGTCCTTGTTTTGTGTCCAATATTGTCCTTGAAAAAGTTTGTCTTGGTTTAACATTTGATTAAGCTGTACCTCAGCATTAATTATGGGCTGGGCAAAATGTGTGTTTCTAGTGTCGCTGGTACACAATCCAAGAGTGCACAGCATAACAGAATAAACCTAACCTAACTTGCATCAACCTCGTCTCTTCACCTCTCCTCTTCACTATTCTCTTCTCTCATCTCTCCTCCCCCCCCCTCTCCTCTCCTCTCCTCCCCTGCCCTACCCTGCAGAATGCCACACTGGAAGCAGAGCGCCAGGCTCTGCAGGTCCACCTGAAGCAGCTGGAGGTCCAGTGTGGCAGCCAGCAGGCCCAGGTCCTGGCCCTGCAGAGGCAGACTGCCTCACTGCAGGAGACCAACACCGTCCTGCAAATGCACAATGCTAACCTTCAGGTACTACTGTGCCATAATGCACTCCCTCAAGGGCTCTCAAGCATAAGTTAAACGAACTGGTGTATTTAAAATAGTAATGCAGAAAACTTAACAAGATCGAAACTCTATAAACTCAGTAAAAATACATTATTTTTATATTCCTCTATTGTCCAAATGATTACAAATAATCTTGTACCGACATATGCTTCTGCATTGACGCTACGGCGTTGTCACGGATCGGGTGTATGTATGCCTTAACCTCTCTAAAAGTGTAACTCCCTGTCCATCGACGCAGTAAACAGCCATCTTGTAGATGCAAGCCTGTACATACGCTAGAGTGCTTTGGAATTAGGGATCTTCATACCAATGTCATATTGTCTCCTGTCTCTTTTATATGCCTTCATTGAACATTATTAACCATTAATAATCTCTTCCTTCTTCCCCAGGTGGAGAAGTCCACTCTGAGCTCCCAGAGTGCTTCGCTCCTGGCCCAGAACGGCCAGCTGCAGCAGCGGCAGTCGTCGTTGGAGAGCGAGCGCGCTAGCGCCACGCGCGAGCGCGAGGAGCTGCGCGGCGTCCACGGGCAGCTGCTGCGGGACCACGAGCGTCTGGTCGCATTGCACGAGCGCCAGGCCGTGGACTACGAGGCCCTGATGGGGAAGCATGGCTGCCTGAAGAACGTCCACCGCACCCTGGAGCTGGAGCACCGCACAATGCAGGACAGGTGGGAGTGGCTGGAGCTCTGGAGCATTAGAGGAGACACCATGTAGAGGAGACATGCCACTTGTAGAATATTTCATTGAGCTCTATGGGAGAATTCTGAATGGAGCTCCTGTCCTGTCCTGTTGCATAAAAGCAGACGTGTACAGGCCACTGTGGGGACACGTGATGCGGTGGGAGGTCACCTGACTCCTGGTCAACCACCATTGCCTCACTGTGTAATGATTAACATGTTGTCGACATTGTTGACTGCTGCTTGAGGCACTTCTTGACACGCAGACACCAGATTTGAACAACACGGAACAGCGAAAGGCTGTAATGATTAGAGAGTAGGCTGAATAATTCAAGTGTAACTGCACCACACCACAGCTCTGAGCCTGACTCCACCCACTACACAACAGAAGGGGGAAGGGAGGGGCTGAGAGGGGGGCCCTCCCATTAACATTAACGTTAACATTTCAATGTGATGACGTACGAGCGGACGGTATCTACTGTTGGAAACCAGCCAGGTCCTATGGTGACTTTTAACAGATGCGACATGAAGTTCAGTTTTCAGCCCATAAAATGCTGATTTTTATAATGTTATAATATTAACACCAGCAAGATACTACAAGTAGTTGTAGTTGCTGTTTCCCAATTCCCCAAAAAAGTGTACGTGGTGCACTGTATGTATTGGACATTAGAAAATCAGACCATTGGCGATTCAGTTCATGGCCATTCCATGATAATTTCCAATCGCTTGCCAGTTGGATGCTCTTTAAAATTAGGTGCGTATGTGACTACACTCAGGTACAATGGGCTGCTGCAGCAGAGGAGCAAACTGGAGGTTCTGGAAACAGCCCTGAAGGAGGAGCAAGAGAAGATGGCGTTGGAGAAGGAGCAGCACAGGAGCGCCGTGACCGAATGCCGGCGCCTCAATGACGAGAAGGACTGGTGAGGAGACACTGCTGGGTGCTGGGCATATTCTCTTACAGGGTGAAGAGGGTCGGGACCCGCAGAGCCCCGCTAATACAAACACACATGCCAGGTCTACCTACAGTATCTCAGGATATGGGGCCTTCAGCAAGATGCCCAAACCCTGCCTGCTCCTTATTGTCAGCGATTATAAGATAATAGACCTTTGTCAAATTCTGCAAATATCTCCTCAGGTGTTTATTTTGCATTGCATTATAATACAGTAATATAATATAATATAATATAATTCAAATAATAAGCTTTCTCCAGAATGACTGATTATACCTTTACTGTAAGTTGCTTTGGAATCAAGCTAAGTGGCCGAATGCTACGCCCCTCCTCAGGCTGAACCAGACCTACCGGCAGCTTCTGCAGGACAACGAGGAGCTGTCAGCGGACCACAAGCAGCTGAAGAGCCAGTCTAACACGGCCCGGCTGGAGCACACCCACCTGGAGGCAGATTTCTCCAAGCTGAAGGGGCAGTACCAGCAGCTAGACATCACCTACGCCAAGCTCACCAACCAGTGTGAAGTATGGCCACGCTAAGCTACAACACAATCATTGTCTCCTAGCGACGCTGGAGATGGGTGACGCAACAGACACGTCTGTGCTGGTATAGACACTAATATGCCATTTGTTTCAGAGAACCGGTTCATGTGCTGGCTACTCTACATGTTGTTATTAACGTGCCGTCTAAATGTTGAACTTTTGCAAGAGCAGAGAGATAGCCTTTGGTGTATTTGGTGGAAAGTGTACCTGTTCATTTGGTCAAACACAGCAAACAAAACACAGAGCGTAACAAGCGAAGCAGAAGCAGGCAGACAAGACAGTTCTGGCCGCCAATGGACTGCTCACGGGTTCCTCTTTTGGTATCCTAAAACCGTTCAATCTTCCATTTTCCAACATGTACTGCACTTCTGGTAGAGGGGTCTGAAGTTGGTCTGAAAGTGTGATGGTGGTGTGGCGTAGTAGCCTATACATGTAATACACTGCTCAAAAAAATAAAGGGAACACTAAGATAACACATCCTAGATCTGAATGAATGAACTAATCGTATGAAA
>JAODOY010026326.1:1588-23396 GCA_025399855.1 Forbesichthys papilliferus | reverse complement strand
TGTGAAGCACTTTGTGTTACATGAATTTGTATGAAAAGTGCTATATAAATAAAGATTGATTGATTGATTGATTGAAATATGCTTACTTAATTTATTTGATATTTCTTCAGGTTTTACATTCAGTTGTATGTCAGTCAGATTCTACTACTACCTTTTTTTCTACACCTTACAGGTGTGTCTAATTATAGGCAGAGACACACTCCGCAATTTTGACTTGGCAGCGAGAGGTTATAGAAATCTCTAGTTTCTCCACCAATCAGAATCAAGGTAAAGGCTATCAGGCTTTCTTGCAGTCATATAAATAGGCCTATACGAATACAAAATCCTAATGACATAAGGAATATTATAGTAGTAGCAGTGTCGATGAAATACAAATTAGACCCCCAGTCGCTATTTCACACCTTGGAGTAGTTCTAGCATAATGGATAAGCGGTTAAGATGATGAATGAATTAATGGGTCGAAGGATGGCGGGAGGGGTGGTTGGATGGATGAATGAATGGGTGGAAGGATGGGGGAGGGGTGGATGGATGGGGGGAGGGGTGGATGGATGGATAGATGGATTAATGGGTGGATGGATGAATGAATGGGTGGAAGGATGGATGGAAGGATGGATGGGTGGAAGGATGGAAGGATGGATCGATGAACGAATGGACGAATGGGTGGAAGGATGCATGGAAGGATGACAAAAGTGCATTAGCTTACAATAGCTGACTATACCTTTACCTCTACTGTACCTTACTTAACTTAACTAGTGCACCTTTAACAGTGTGACGGTCTGTACGCTTCTGAGTGATAAGGAACCTTAGACTCCGTCCAGAAAGCCAGAAGGGAGGGAGGAAAGCCCCAGTGAACACAACACACGTCCCCAGACAGCTATGAAGGCCGTGGCCTGGAGCAGCCTAATGAGGTGTGACTACAGCGCATGTACACACACACACTCACACGCAGCAGCCCTTCATAATTCAGCTCAGTTCCTCTCCGCTAACTTGGCACATTGCCACCACAGTCTTGGCCGCTTGACTCATGTAGATGCAATTTCAGTTATCTTTGTTACTTCTGGCTTGTCGGATGATAAAAGTACAGGCAGTTGGTTTTCATGGTTGTCAGTATGTGCGTTAAAATATTGTTCTTTATTCCACAAATATATGGTGGACCAATCTCTATAATAAGTAAGACATTTCTTGGTAACCATTTAAATGGTCACGTACCGTATTAGCTTTAATATATAATAATAATAATAATATTTAATATAATAATATAATCTATACTCACACACAAATACTCCTATATTCTTCTAAGTTACTTTCTGTGAATAACTGAAATTGTAGAATAAGACAATGACTTTCAGTGTTTGTATTTCTTAAAGATATTTAAATAAGCTAGTCTACAGTTTATACACATTTCAGTTCCAGGGTGAAAACCAATACAGACCAGTAAACGCACCGTACCTAGATTCCCCCCTCAGGGAATAATCAAGTTCGGACTTATCTTAATGCAACATGGCATTGTTTAGGCCAGTTCCCCTCTGTTTTTAAATGTTTTTGCCAGCTCACTTTCACTCAGTGCAAAAGATGTAAGTTATTGATATGAATCCAACAGCTGTATTTCCCATTAGCCCTCCTGCAGACAGATAGACACTCAAACCAGGTTTGGCGTACAGGAGAATAACGTCGTGTGTGACCATGTCTGTCAGAGAGTATCCGTGTATGTGCATTAATGTCTCGTTTATCCAGGATTCAGAACAAGTGTGTTTACACATGTTATTATTAAGTATATCCTCATGGCGTAGACCTGCTTGACTGTATATCTGAGTATGTGTGTGTGTTGGGTGGGTTTGTGTCTCACATGATTTACTGTCTATCTAAGCATAGTAACTACACACTCTTAACTCCCTGGCCACTGGAGCTACTCTCTGTGTGTGGTTTCCTTACAATATGGTGTGTTCATTGAGGATGTTTACGGCTGTGCGTGCACACACACACACACACACACAGACTCCCTCATGTATACAGGGCTACTCGATGGGTAAGCAACAGAAAACTGACAGGAAACAGCGTTGTTGCTTATGTTCGGTTTCCATGTTGATAGTTCACTGTTAAGTGAGCCTTTACAACATGCCTTTAGACATGGGTGGCATCACACACACACACACACACACACACACACACAATCTCAGGAAGATTTGAGGGTTTATCTTTACAAAGAAGTAAACATCAAGCAAAACTATTATTAACATTAAATCATGTTATGCCACATGACTTCATTAAGGCAGGTAACAAACCCCTCTCTCTCTCTCTCTCTCTCTCTCTCTCTCTCTCTCTCTCTCTCTCTCTCTCTCTCTCTCTCCACTCCACTCCACTCCACTACCCCTCCTATCATTTATCCAGTCTGTTCTCTCTGACCGCCTCTAATCTTCAGACACGGCACTCGCTTCCCTGCTTAGAGCTGATAAGGGTTATGGGTGTTGTACAATGTTTTATGGCTGACAAATCTTTCCTCTTTCCTTATCTTAACATTGAAATGTCCCCCGCTCTTCTGAGATGAATGCAGTGACATAAAGAACATTGCATATGACACAGTCCTGTACATTTTCCAACACAACATTCCGTCCTGACACAATGTCCTGCTCCTAAACCTCACCTACTGGAAAAGTGACTACCACAGGGTACCCGGGGAAAAGCAGGAATAGGAAACACACATGTAGAGCAACTTAACAGAGAGAATTCAAAAGAGATACCTACTGTAGATGATGTGGCTAAAACAAAGTTTTGCAATGTCATCAAATCTATTGATTGCTATGACTTATGTTCACTTAATGACATGGATGAACGTTTGAATGATGGCATGGCATGTGCTCTAAATACAGCCGCTTCAGTAAAGACCAAAAGAAGATCAACTAACAAAGTATCCCCATGGTTAAATAAAGCTAATGTTAAGGTCTTCAAAAGGTTTTGTCGATGAGCAGAAAGAAAATGGCGGAACACTGGGCTTACAGTTCACTATGATATTTACAAGGAATCCACTAACGCCTATAACAACTGAATTCATCTGTCAAGATAGGATTATTTCACCAAAATCATCTCAGAGAATGCTGGAAACCCTAGAGCACTGTTCTCTACTGTTGACCAGCTTCTCAATACTGCCCCCACCCCCCCACAACCCTCTGCCTCAAAGTGGGCAGCTTTATTCTTTAATAACAAAATAGCCTCAATCAAAGCCAGCATTCCTACTAATAATTTATCCATTGATGACAGCAGCAAACCCTGTAGTAACAATTATGGGAACTTTTACTTATGTTACTGAGTGAGCTTTGCAAGACTGTCACCGATGGTAACTCTTCCACCTCATGTATTGACCCTGTGCCCACATCATTCTTTGGCGGGTGTTTGACAGTCTGAAGATTACTAACACATCACTTGAAACAGGCATTTTTGATAATGCATTAAAAACAGATGTTAATGCAATTACCAACTACAGGCCAATATCAAACTTGCCATTTATCAGTTAACTTAGATACTGGAAAAGATAGTCTTGGTTAAATTAATGAATTTTCTTAAAGAAAATAGTATCCATGAGGAATTTCAATCAGGGTTTAGAGCACATCACAGCACTAAAACTGTTCTCACTATAATCAATGATCTTTGGCTTAACTCTGATCAGAATAAAGTTTCAATCCTTATTCTCCTAGACTTGAGTGCAGCATTTATCATTGATCATGACCTAATAAATTGGCTTTGTGTGTTCAATTGGTTTAGATCCTACATCAAAGGAAGGGGGTTTGCGTCAGTCTTTTAGAACATGTTTCTAAGAAAGACAACATTTATTATGGGGTTGCACAAGGGAGTTGCCTTGGCCCGTTATTATTTTCACTTTACATGCTGACACTCGGTGATATCATTAGGGAACACAATGGACCTTTCCATATTGCCCTGCGGATGACACACAAAACTGAAATCCTACTTGTTGGCCCTAAAGCAAAACAGGGAATGTTAGCTAATAATCTACGAAACACCATAGATAAAATTACAGAGGTTACAAGTCCTAAGGTTATGTTGGACTCAGATCTAAGATTTAGGCATACCCACATCAACAGGGTAGTGAAAATATAAATTTTTCATCTTAGAAATATAGCTAAAGCTCGATCATTTTTAAATAAAAAAGAATAGAAAAATTATTCATGCTTTTGTATCCAGCCAACGCGACTAATGTAATTCGCTGTTCACCGGCCTCCCAAAAAAATCTAATGAGAGACTACAGCTCATTCAAAACTAGTAGTTGTTTGGTGAATATACATACAGGGTCTGTATATCTGAGGCTATAGAGCACCCTCATATGTGTACGAGGGTGTCTTGTAATCCCTACACTGAGGTTAGTGGGTACAAGGGGATATACCCATCCATAAATGACATGTACTGATAACTAAACTGCTACTCCACCAGATTAGCATTGCGCTATACGCATGGTGCTGACGTTCTGACATAGCAACAGAAAGGATACGTTTTAATGTTTCTTATAAATTATAAATTATTTTACCATTTTTATTAACGTATGTAATTTCAGCATAATATTAACAAATTAATTAAAATCCTTTAAACATTCTTATTTATCTGACATAGGAACAAATAAGATAAAGGAAATACCTTATTCATCTGTTTTGATTTTCTTTCATTTATTTTTTAAAATCTGATTTCTTTAACCATTTGTATTAATGTTGTTTTTCTGTATGTATTTATGGGAAGCACGGTTGTGCATGTATTCTCCCGCCAAGGTCCCGGGTGGGTCATGTGTGTATGTGTGCGTAAACGTGTAGAAACACTAGATTATTTGTTCAGAGCGCATGCAGAACAGGCAGCTAGAGAGTGGTGAAGAGATATGTGTATTAGCTTACAATGGCTGACGTCCTCTAAGGACCAGGTACAGTATTTCGACATCTTGCTCAAGAGTGTAACATGTATGCATTTAGCAGCCGGTCCATCACCACGTTCCAGCCACTTAACCAGTAACTCAGTGGTTAGCCTTCTCCTCACCTGGTCAGGCCTTGCAAACTTAGTTTGGGACTTGTCAAATGGTTTGTGGTGAACCCTGACCCATACCAGATCTCCCACTGGAGACTGTGCACATCTGCTTTGGGCTTTGCATTAAGGTTTTTTTTTTTAACACCATTCTTGAATGAACTTTGTGAAATGTATTGCATATTGGAAAAGTATGGATTTCATCATCCTGAATTAGCTTGCAAGTTGTGTTGTCAATTGTGTTTCGGAGGAAATAGCTGCAAGACTTATTTCCCCTAGTGGGACAATAAAGTTAACTTGCACTTCAGATGAACCCATCTGCTGTTAGAGAACAGCGTGGTGAAGAGTGGCAGCTGGGATTACAGAAGACCGATTCAAGTCTTTGTATAGATGAAAATCATTTCTCTCAATGAAAGTCATTCAAGAGTCCGATAAGTAAGTCATTGAACAATTCATGTAACTCAGATCAGACTTTAAACAACAGTCAACAAGTCCTCCCAACTACAGTACAATGATCTGTCCTGAAATATGTCCACAGCCTGCCTCCAAAAAGATATTTGCTCATGAAGGCTACTTGATGTAGTCCGTTCTCCAGCCATGGAGGTGTTGAATCAATTTAAGATGCATCAAATAAAGCAGAGTCATGGTTTAAACGCTTAGAAAACAAGTTAACTTTAATCTTGTTAAATAACAGCCTGCATGCATGAGGGAAGACGTCCTTAAATAAAACATAAATACATTGTACATTTAAATCAGCCTTTCCCAATAAGACACCCAACAACCATCACTATCTTGCAGAACAATAAATTGACAGTTTCAAACATTAATGCATTCATTCTTATAACCAATGACTCTTTACTATGTTCTAACTGACCTTGAGCTACCCCTACATACATCTTGTCATTTGAAATATAAAACTTTACACACAATATAGTTTCAACATGTTCCAACATTAAAACATATACGGTCTGATAATGCTGCGTTTGTCTTGCAAGATGCCAAACTAACTGCTGTGGCTATAGTGGAAGCTGTGTTAGAAGACCCCAAACCTGCGTCTGCTCTACAGGCATACACTGCACTGCGCTTGTTAACTCATTCGTCCTGGGACAAGAAGGAAGGAGGTTGTGGGGATTTTAAATCGGCTAACACTCCTAAATTACACCAAGCAGACTCCAGCACAGCCCTCAAAGCCTCAGTTCTGAATTGCTCTCTGAAGTATTGAACCATGTGCATTTACACACCTGGTCTATAAATCATGTCATAAATTGTATGGAATACAGATTTATAGTCTCTACATAAACCCACGTACACTTTTGACTCGAACTGTAAATGTAGAAACTCAAACTGCAGGAATCTGTTAACGTTCACTGGCTAAAAAGAATCTAGCCAATAGAATACTCTATTATCTATATTTTTACCCAGTGAGAGTTTTATTTTAGAGGTTTGCTTCCCCATTTTCATTGATTGGAAAAATGAATGAAAGGTTTTAACCTCGACAGCGCATGACTGACATTCACATTACCGTTTATTTGTAGGGCATAATGCTAACTAAAGTGGTTTTGCAGAGACAGCCTAGTGCTACTTAACCCTTACAGTAATGTCATCCACTCAGCCTAGCATATACAGTAAAATATAAACATTCAGTCTTTCAATCATGCCTGGTTAGAGTGAGGTGAAACTAGCAATCCTATATACAATAAACGACATGACTAATGACTTGTTTGGCTTCTCTATGCCTCAATATCGCTGATGGGAGACTGAAGTCTAATCGCTAAAGACAAGATGTTTAAAAAAAACTATCTTTTCTCAATTCTCTTTTTGGTGATTTCCAAGTCCCTAAGCTCTCCCCCTCTCTCTCTATCTCTATCTTTATGTCTCTCTATCTCCTGGCATCAGTTAAATCAACATCAGCTACAGTATGTTTTGAGAAAACAACCAAATTGCAGTGTCATACTCTCTATTCTCATCTCACCCTGACAAGCTACATTGACACATGTGCCGTACGTGGTTATGTACGCTGCAACCATTAGCAACCATTGCATTAAAGTGGTGAACTATGTGCCAAATATCAGTATAGCTATCTCATAACTGAAGGATTGTGTGTAAGTGTCTTCCTACGAAGAGCGTTCCCTTCATTATTCCTTTTCTGTCCACTTTCCTCGTTTCCTCCCTTGTTCCTCCTTTCACACGCCATAAAGGTCGACATAGAGGTTCGCAGTTCGTTAAACAGTCCATACATGGCCTGAATGTGATCTGAGCCAAACGCTGTGCAGTTTAAACAACAATACGTTAGTTAGATGGATTTACATGATCCTCATTGAGGAATAAGAGTATTCATTTTGTTCTACTGCCAAATATCAGTGTGTATATATAGTGTTTTGTTTTTACAAATAACATTATTTATTTAGTTCAATAAAACTCTTTAACCCGAATCAAACCCGGTTTATCATGGTTAATTTCCACTCTCTCTCCACTGGGGAACACTAAGGTCTGCCTGGGTGTGCTTCAGTAAACATGAACCCATGTTTGGCCCCAAGTTACAGTGCTGATTCATTACTCGGTGATATCTCTATCTCCTCCAGACCCTGCTTTCTCACCCACTCCTTCAAATAAAACCCCCTTGCTCAGGACCCAGTGCCCACAACCCTCTACTCCCCTAACCCCCTGCCGGTTTCTCATTCTCCATAGAGATTATCCACTACGCCACCAATTGGTCACATGAAGAACTTGCAGCCATCTGGCCATCTATACTCCTGTTACACTTGGACGGAGAACCATCTGAGACTGAGATTGAACAGCTAAGAGTACCACTTTATTAAACAACACAATGGACACTCGGACAATGCTGTTTTAGCTGTGAATCGTGTGAGGACCCGGGCATTCTCAGCACAGGACCAGGATCACATCCCAGGTGAACTTTCCAGTTGTTCCCTGGACAGACAGTGGGAAGGCAGCCTGCATGGACACAAGACTTACGGGGATCTTGATTGTTAATCTACAGATTTATTTGCTTTGTGTTTCTAGGGAGTATTTTAATGTATACATGTATTGTACCTTTTTATTGTTTGCTGCATTGTCTGAATTATGACTGTCCTTTATTCATATTGTGAAGCACTTTCTGACCCTGCCCTGTCTGAGAAAAGTGCTTTACAAATAAACTTGACTTACTTACAAGATGGGAACAGGAGATTTGTAACTGATAAAGAACGGTGAGAGGACACGCACAAGGTTGCTACGTACACTGACATCTGGGAAAAGGTTGTGTAATTTCCCTTTTTATAATCGTTAAAGTTTATATCTTTCACTTTGGCTTGTGGTCTTGCTATTAGCACATGCTAACGTCAGCTCCTAACATTTGTTACGCTGCAAAGCCACATTCAGCACCAGCCGATTGTATTGTATCGAGCTTCTACCTGAGCTGTTAATGGTGATGTCTGTGTCTGAGCCTGGAAAATGTTAGCAAGTGAAATAGCGCTTCAAGGATGGAAAGAATGAGGAGTTGGTGTTCCTGGTCAGTATTTAAAGTGAAACCCTACCCAGATATATAAAATGAAAGGCACCTCAGTACGTCTTTAATCTGTTGAACCATCAACAATCGTCTCATGGTATAGTACAGTTTAAGCTAATTTAATGTTTGATGGTTGAGTGGGATTTCCACAATCATTGTCCTGAGCATGTTTGTGTCCTTAATGTGCACAGTAAATCTAGTGGTGTTCATGACGCTGTGTGTAAATTGGACAGAGAATGGTTGTCTGAGCTAGGGATACCATCACTTGACATCTTGCGTAGATTGACTCAGTAACTCTGCTAAGCTTTAACAAAGCTTGACTAGCTAGCATATCAAGACAAGTGCAAGCTAGCAAGGCACAGAGTATTAGCACTAGCTACTAGCAGGAATACATTGGGTATGAGGAAATGGACAATAAACAATGACTTCAAATGCATTAAAAACGGTGTATATTCAATATGGCACAGTCTTCTAAACCAATTCATCAGAGTCCATAAGGTTAGTGGATATAGTTTAACTCTTTGCATATGTTTTCTGTCTTCTGAGATTTTCCAAAAGTTAGATTTCTCTCAGGTGTTGCAGTGTGTAGGGCCAGGGCATTAGACGTGGAATGCAAACGAAAGAAACAATTCAATGTACTGAAAAAGAACAATGTACAGTAAGTCAGTTTATCACCCACTGTGAAGGAACGACGTAGAAGGTCACTTTAAACACCAAACACAGTGAAGGAACGTTGTAGAGGGTCAATCTATCACCAAAAGCTGCGAAGGAACAATGTAGAGGGTCCGTTGTGGCAGCCTGTCTCCTCTTCATCATCGCCGTTGCCTCCTCAGCCAATATGTGTAAGAATACAATACCTATAAAACAGCCTGCCTGAGTAAGCCGTAAGCCCAACAACCAGCATGTTTTCTTGCAGCACAAACAACAAACGGCAGGAGCTCCTCGGGGGCCGAGCACTGGTCCAGAACATCTTATATCAACAGTTACATGTCGTTGTGTTTTACGGAGCGTTTCAGACCCCTCCTGAGGCCAGTTCAGCTTGTCTCACAACGCAAACACCAACATTGTCACTACCGCTTTCCCCTCACCCCTCCAAGGCGGGCGCCGCTCGGGGGCTGCGTAGGCGGCGCTGCTCCCCCCCGTGCGGGCCCTTGCTGCGGGCCTTGCGGGCGCTGTCCTGCGCCTGCCGGTACTTCTCCAGCATGGCCTTGTGCTTGCGCCGCAGCTTGTCGCTGCACCACATGCGCTCGCAGTACTCCTCCACCAGGGGGAGCTGCGCAGGCCCCACCAGCTGCAGTACGTCCTTCAGCCAGGCGCGTGACTGGTCGCCATTGCCGCCGCCGCGGCAGGGGAGCCACGCCCTCCCAGGGCCGGGGGCGGGGTCGCGGCCTGTCAGCTCGCTCAGCGTCTCCCCCTGCAGGACGCGCAGGGAGAGGCGGGCCAGCGTGCGAGAGAAGCCGTGCTCCGTGGAGATGCATTCGTACACGCCCTCGTCCTGCCGCAGCAGCCAGCGGAAGAGGAGGCCCTGTTCCGCACAGAGGACGCGGTCACCTGACCTCACCTGGGAGGGAAGAGGGGGAGAGGAGAAGGGAGAGAGGAGGGAGAGAGGAGTATAAAACGTGGTTTAACATCAAGGCAGGGGAGGGACAGGGATTGATTGGCAGGACAAATTACCGATAAGGACAAATTATTCACATGGGATACATGATTGACAGGAGAGATATTATTGAGTGTCCCCCTCTCATGTCTCTCTCTCTCTCTCTCTCTCTCTCTCTCTTCCCATGGTCTGCCAACACAAACACAGCAGTACAATACAGCTGTGCGGGGCAGACAGATGTTTATTTGCGGGGAAGCAGAGATGGCCGCTGAAGCCTTTATACCCCCACAGCTGACCTGCGCCTTAGCCTCAGCGCTCAGTCAGGCTCACAGACAGGCACTGGGTCTGCTCAAACACCCCATAATAGCACCACAGCCATCACCACTTTGCCGTCAACTAATGAGGTGTCCCTGTGACTTTACCAGACAATTACCGCAATGCTGAAATGTATCGAAACATTTGCTTGGAAATGTAATATAATACAGCTGCAATTTACAGTAGTTTACAGTGTCCTTTAAAAGATACTATATTATATATATTATATTCACGGCCTAGTAGCTCAGCAAGAAAGACTACTGTATAAATAATATATTAATTATGTACAATACAATATTAATACAATACACAATATATACATATATACAGTATAAACTACATACAATGCTAAGTTCACAATAACAAGCTAATAATAAAGGCAGGTGTGTGTGACCTGGTAACAGGTTACACACAACCACCATCCACCGCACCTCCTCCTTGCGGTCGTCATGGTGACGTAGCCAGGTGACGCTGGCCTGTGGGGAGCGGGGGACGCATTCCAGGAAGGTGCTGTTGTTCTCCGTCCCGAAGACCAGCCTGTCCTCCCCCACCTTCCCCTCCTCTACTGCCCCGAGGATGGGTGGAGGGGGGAGAATGAGAGAGGGAGGGGGAGAGAGAGAGGGGTAGAGAGAGAGAGAGAGAGAGGGGGGGGAGAGAGAGAGAGAGTTAATGGTCAATGCCATCTCTAATATAAACACCAAACATTTGATTAAATCTTGATAATGTGTGCAGCATTGCATTAATAATAATTGATTATCTTACACAGAATTGCCCGACCTTGTAAATAACAGAAACATATTTGAACAACAGATGTTTTATTTCTTATTATAGCCATTATTATTAAACCAGCTAACCAGCCGTATAATAGAGGCTATAGGTTTAAATGGGTTGATTAATTGATGTCACCACTTCATAAAGTACACATGGGTCTGAGCTGCCTTAGTGGTAGGGACACTTTACGGCAAGTTTGTTCATTATAAATCCAGGACTTGGCGCAGAAAGTGGCACCCACAGGCTGTTCTATGTACCCAGCATTTATTAATGAGGTCCCACTATTGTAGTTATTATGTATTAATAATAACAGTTAATCTGAATGACAACACAACAGCTTTTCATGGTGTAGAAAACTCATACGACATTCAGGACGTTACAAAACCTCCTTCGGGGTTCCATTCTCTGACTGAGATTGAGGTGGCTGGGGAGCGGGGGAGCGGGTCTGGGGTCCCTGGTATTGTTTTTACTAATTTTGTATTGTTTTTAATGACACTGTGGTGTGAAGCACTTTGTGTTACATGAATTAGTATGAAAAGTGCTATATAAATAAAGATTGATTTATTGATTGATTCAGACTGCAGGTGCAAAAACACCTACAGCCTCTCGTTCCACCCTTCCTTGCTCACCTTCTCTCTCTCTCTCTCTCTCTCTCTCTCTCTCTCTCTCTTTCTCTCTCTCTCTCTCTCTCCCACACACACACACACAGAGACATCTATCACTCTGTCACCAGAAGAAACAGGGTTATTCTGGTTCAGTGATGTTCCTCCATAAATATAAAGCAAATTCCAGGCCTCCTTTACAGCTGACATCTTGTCATGGGGCTCTTCCTCCTGTGTACACAGCTGTGTGAGTCCTGCACTGTGTCTCTAGTAAGGGTGTGTGTGTGTGTGTGTGTGAGCGAGAAGGGCGTGGTCAGTAGCATTCCTTTGCTTAGGATAATAGAACTGCTCACACACACACACACACACACACACACACAGCACAAACACCCACTAACACACACACACACACCTACACCCACACACACAAACACACACACAAACACACACACATACACCCTACACCCACTAACACACACACACACACACAGGGCTCACCAGAGAGGTTCTGGTCCAGGCACTGCAGCGCGGGGTTGCCATGGCGCACATCCTGCCTGCGGTAGCGTCGCTGGGCGTTGCCGGGCAGGTAGCGGGCGCAGGCGTCCCCGTCCCAGGCGCAGTAGGGGTCTCTGGCCAGGCAGCACTCGGCACACGCCGTCCCGTACGCCTGGCAGCGGTGCAACCTCACCTGGGCCACGCCCACACCCCCACCCACGTACAGGGCTTGCTGTTGGGGGGAGGGGAGGAATGGGGGAGGTGAAGGGGGGAGAAGAGAAGAGGGGAGTAATGGAGGAGGAGGGGAAAGAGGAGTAATTAGTCTAAGGTATCTACATAGCACTTGTTCAAAGACAGGAGTAACACAGTGACCAGTAAGTTTAAAACAATTGAAACAATAGAAACAACAACCAATAATCCTACCATAAGGGTCAGGGTTAGTTTAGAACAACCGCAACAGAACCATAGCACACACGATACATGAGCAAAACATACACCTCCAGGCATATCACACCCCACATGAGACGGGAGGAGAATAGGATGAGGAGGCTGGGGCAATAGGAGGAGGCACACAGTCTTCAGGGGACAAGGAATTGACTGCGTGCAATATGCTGTCATGACAACTCACTCTCTTGACGGAAATGTCCATGGATGTGATTGGCGTCGGCACCTGCAAGGACAACATCAGTTATAGTCGCGTCTGAGGTCCAATGCCAATGTGAAGCTATCGATTATGGAAAAAGAATAATCATGATATTGAAATCACAATTATTTAACACACGATTACTCATTGACTTTGGAAAGATGTTGCATTTGCTGCGTCTAAAAAACAGTGAAACAAATGAATATATGAATAAGAAAACACAACTGTGAAATGTCCCTTAATATTTTTCACATTTATCTTTCACTTTCCCCCTGCAAGGGTGGGCGTGAGTCATGCAGAACACAAGACAAAATAAGAGTTTACTTGCTAAACTTAATGTGAAAAATAATACTTTTTTTCTCCATTAAATTGTTTTTGTTAGGAGCCGAAATTGAAATCCCTACGTAAAGCTATGAACCAACAAAAGTGTCAGGACTGTCTGCAGACCAGTCTAGTGGTGGGTCATTAGATCACTGCCACCCAAATGGTTGTGGGGTCGACAATGCAGTCTAACCGCTGCTGCTTACAGTAATACTTGTGTGACTTTGGATAAAAGTGTTTGCCAAGTGACCTAAATAACAGAACACGGAGCAGATACTGTATATCTAAAGGACAGCTCTGCGTTGTATAACAGTTGTAAACAACTTATACAAACATAGTCACATTAGTGTGTGAGGACCACTGTCAGATACATTATTATAGTGTGTGAGATACAGGTAAATTATAGTGTTAGAGATACAGGTATATTATTATAGTGTTAGAGATACAGGTAAATTATAGTGTTAGAGATACAGGTATATTATTATAGTGTTAGAAATACAGGTAAATGATAGCGTTAGAGATACAGGTATATTATTATAGTGTTAGAGATACAGGTATATTATTACAGTGTGTGAGAGACAGGTAAATTATAGTGTTAGAGATAAAATTATATTGTTATAGTTTGAGCGATACAGGTATATTATTATAGTGTTAGAGATCCAGGTATATTATAAAGTTAGAGATACAGGTATATTATTATAGTGTTAGAGATTACATTAAAGACATGTAGCTCCTCCAGGACGACCTCCTCCGTCTCCAGGCTGTTCCCACCGCGCAGAGTGATGACCTTCAACACTGTCCCCACATCTAGCAGCAAGAAACACAGGGTCAAAGGTGAAAGGTCAAATAGAAAACTACATTTCTGTAACTTTATACCTGAAAGCCATGTTTTACTGGTGCAGGTATGACTGTATAGGAGGCATCAGAGCACTCAGCATTTTACAGTGAATATCATGTGTTCATCCACACAGTACATCGTTATCAGACATGTTTGATGAACCCACCACACACACACACACACACACACACACACACACACACTGACCAGTGCCAATGAACATGACATCATAGTGCCCGTCCTCTGCCTCCACCCGGTCCACCACAATCTGCTGCAGCCGGTAGGGGGTGTTGGCCTTCACCAGCACGGGCTGGCCCAGGGCCGGGAGCACCGGCCGCCACATCAGGGGGTGGCCCCGGGCGAACTGCAGCACCGCGTCAGGGAAGGCCTTGGTGCTGCTGAACTGCCTGGCTGGCTGGTTGGTGATCTTACTGGGACACTGGAGCGGAGGGAATAGAAGGCAGGAGAAGGCAGGAGCAGGGAGGAGCAGATACATTAAGAGAAGGAAAACACAGAAGAAAAGAGAAGAAGAGAGGGAGAACAGAAGGAGTGTGCAGAGGACAGAGAAGAGTAGAACATTGGGAAAAAACAGAAAGACTGTAAACATAATAGGTGTTTATAATAAAATGACAGAAAACCTGGACTGAATCATGAATCACTTAATATTTATGATAAAGCCTACTGTACTTGGTACATACTGTACGTGTACGGTATGAAGAGGTACAGTATAATATACTTCATGTTTAGAGTTTGCAGTGTATGTCACAGTAGAAAATACGCTAGATAAAACACTGATTTAAATCAAAGATTTAGCCCTATGCCTGGAAGAGCCATAGGCCTTAGGCCTATAGTACTCATTAGGAGAAGATTGCTACGGTCAGGTTAAGCCAGTGGCTTAACATAACAAGCAGTTGAGCTACCTTCACAGTATCTCCATGTCATCACATAACCATGCAGTCAAACAATGTTTCCTAGCTTTATCACAACAGAAACTGATCCACAGAGTCGCCCCGCTGAACTTACTCTGGATTTGGTTTCAAAGCAGACGCAGGAGCTGTGAGTCAGAGGCTATACTGACTCTAAAGAGCATTTCAGAAGGACATGAATGATCATTCTGCTTGAGAGGTGGAGAATTTGGACGCACATGCAGGCTCCACTTTCCAAACCAGCAGGAACTAAAACACATGTGGCAGTGTTGATTGAGAGTTCATTTCTAGGTGAGAATCTAAGACCATTCTTAACATCATATTTAATCATTTGTCCTATAGCTTTTAAGTGTTACACTAAGAGTGCTTAGCTCTTCTTTGATATTAATAGCTATTCTTGTGATAAATCATATACAAATAAAAATAATACTAGTAGCATAATTATATGCTGCATCTCGGCGTGAGAGAATCACTCTCTAATAAATGCAAGATGGAGCGCAAATTTGGAACAGATCCCAAACCTCTCACAGAAGACGTTAATCTTAGGTTTTATTCATGCAAAGCCCTTGTATATGAAACACACTTCAAATATGCCAGCCCATCTTTAATAAAGTGTGCTGAAAAACAAACTAACTGGGCACCAAATACTTCTTTAAAGATGTTTGGGCCATGAAGCAGAACTGAACCTTTGTTAAACACTTCTTGTAGCTTCTTTGCCTCATTATACATCATCACCAACTTTACTATCAGAAAACAAACAAACACACACACACATACATCAGTGCAGCAATGGCGCTTGTCCACCGCATGGTAACAGCTCTGCTCTACTCGTCCTGTTTTGCTTTTCCATTTTGCAAAGGTTGCAGGTACCTTTTTGAGTGTCACCTCAGTCGAGGAGATACCAAAATGTGATACAACACTGCTGATGACATTGAATCGTCACTGTCATTGTCATAGCGACTACAGTTTTTTAACCACCTTTTAAAATATGACAACACACAAAACCACAGCGTGATCAAATGACGAGGCGATATGATGCATGTTACAGTGAGAGCTACTGTAAGGTTGCATGTAGTCTGACCTGAATGGCATTCCAACAGTGTAGAGACGTGTTTAAAATGTTTAAATAAAAAGGTTATATGATGATCAAAAGGGGACCCCAGCAGCAGGCAAGGTGCGAACAGTCACGGTAACTATAGCTACATTGACACAGTATTATCAGCAGTAGAAAACAAAGTAGACTTAATCAAGTTGAGTCGAGTCGAGCTGGTTCTATAAAGCTCCCAAAAAGAGTAGAGTTGAACCGAGGCGAGTAGTCGAGCTGGTACCGTGCAGTGGAAAAGCAACAAGTCCTGCTGCTGACAATGTGAATAGCTCAATTCTGCTTTTTGTTTAGTTTGACGATCCTTGCCCTGGTATGCACAAGCGAAAGCTGCTTACAGTAATTGCTTGTAATGATTGTGTATGCACCATAGACAGAGCTGTAGCATGGAAGCTATCCAAACAGTGCAACAGTCTCCACCTCAACTAGCAATCACCTTGTAAGAGCCAAGTCAGAACGAGAGCTGGGAGAGGAGGGAAACAAATATGGCACCAGTCTACCCTCCGCATTTGTGTGCGTGTGTGTGTACGTGTGTGTGCGTGTGCGCGTGCGTGTTCGTGTGTGTGCGTGCGTGTTCGTGTGTGTGTGTGCGTGTTCGTGTGTGTGTGAGTGTCAACATGACTTTGTAATTGTGTTTATACAGTGTAAAGCCCAGCTGTGCAGAGAGGAAATTGAGCCATTACAACAAACTGGAGTCAAGGGGAATATTTCAGGAGGGGAGCCACCTCCATATCAACTGAGTGCTTCTGGGTTAAGTCAGCTGTGTCTGAGGCAATGTTTAGCATATCAGTCTGTTCGAATAGTCATAGGGAACAACTTGTCCTATATAATAACGATAAAGCTCTATACAGCCGTGTTCAAGCTCTAAATGTCCATCGTCACAGATCGAGAGGAATGCAAATAGGCATTAATCTGACATGCCAGAGGAATTGTTGTCACAAGTCCAACTGGGGAGCCGTACATTGAAGCTGTTTGTGAATGGCTGTACTTTCAAAACAATACTTGGCAGTTGATTGGATGAACCATCTGGTCGTTTTTGCTGTCAGCACACCTAAACCACGCCCGTATAGCTATAAACACTACGCTGATTGGACATTTCAGTTACTACTCTGACACATTCAAGATGATTCCGAGGCTTTCCAGACTGATTCTCACGGCAAAATTAAACTGAAGCTCTAGGCATAAACATGCCCATAAATCAAGAGCAAGCTCTTATCAAGCAGACTCTCACCTTAATCATATTCTAAACGTTATTATTAAACTGTACAGAAATAAAACAGCTAAATGTTTCCATGTAGACCTGACTAGTAAAAACACATTTCTGAAATGTAATATAGATTTATAAATGTATAATATATACTGAGCTGTTGAGTAAACTGTACTGTATGTGTTGAAGATTGCTAAATGATTTGTCATAATTAGTAGTTTGATTTATTTACATACAGTATTTGGGAAGTGAATGTATTTTATATAAACAAAAGATTTGTAGTCTAAAACATTACGCCATTTCTTCCTTCCTTCCTTTGTTTAAAGGCAGACCATTCCACTATATTATGTAAAGGTAAAGCTATAGTCAGCGATTGCAAGCTAAATTTAAGATAATACACATTTTGTGAAATTCTTCTCGCATTTCGCTATTTTACCGTTCTCTGCATTACTTACTTCTACACAGCCCTGGCTCCATAAGTAGCAACAAAGTGGCGAACAGCGCTCACATCAACAACGCCGTAGTGCTACGCTTTGCTTCACAATGCATTTCCATGTGTGAGGTGGCGGTTTGAGCTCGAAGTTCACAAGCGCTCTCTAGAATGAATGACCCTGCCTTTAATTAAACAACAGCATAATGCAGGATAAACCTAAACGTTCCAGACACCATGTCTAAACATACAACACGTGAGCAGATGAAGACAGGCTCTGACATGTTGAAAAACATATTTTTACTCACCTAAACTTTTTTTCCAAAGGATTTTAGAGAGACACGGAACAATTTGAGAATTAAATTAATATCTCATACTTATATAGAGTATCACAAATGAAACCCTGAGGAATTAAAAAGAATGTAATGTGTGTCTTTAATACCATGTTTTGTCGTACGTAGCTCTGAACATATCCTTGAGGACTACTAAAAAAACATGGCCTACAGTGGAAGTCAAAACCAATCCAAGGTCCAAAAACAGACCTAGAACATGTGTTCTGTCTTTTGCCATTAAATATACAGTGTACATGAATCCGTCCTAGAATTATTATACATACATCAAGGAATGTGGATTTCTAATCTCTTTTGAAGATAGAGATGAGGTAACAGACCCATTAAGCTTCATTAAAACCAGGAACCAAAGCTGTTGAAAGATGAGTTACAGCAATGTTCTGGAAGTAACTGTAATGTACTCAACGGCATGCCTCCACGGACACACCGGTATGTACATGAGAACAAACATGTTGTCCTCTTACCATGCCAGGTCTCGGGTAAGGCATTCTGCCCTCGTAGACCCCCCATTGGAAGTCAGGCCCCTCTCTATGGGCGAAGGGTCCATGGAAGGCTGCTCTGATGTCAGCCATGCGATACACACACACCGCAAAGCCCTGGAACACATTACTGGGGGGAGAGAAGGGCAATAGTTACAGATCTGCAGGGATTCTACAGTTAAGTTGTCTTATACTTTACACGCCGAACGCTTCTGACATTGTACCACTAGTGTTGAGCCAATGAACTTCATTCATTGCCATGGTGTCTAACATGTGTTGAAGGCGGCACACATCTCGAGGGGGTCCATAGGGGGAGGGATAGGGATTGGTAAGCACTGCACGGGAGGTGTAGTGAGGTAAGGGGACCACTCAGGGGTGGGAAGGGTGTGTGCTTGCAGCGTGTTGCAACAAAATGAGATATTTTGCTATTCTTGTATCCACCACAAAGAGGGGGATTTAAGACACAAAATGATGGGTGTTCCTTTTAAAAATGTTGATAAAACGCGACGTAATGACAAACACCGTTAGCTCTTAGCAGCCTCAACTAACAGAGACCATAACCCCCAACTTCCACTGGGCGCGTCTCTGTTGCGTTCCGTCTCCGTCACTGAGCTCTTGTCAATGCAAGTGCACCACCAAATCATCCAAGGAGCGTCCAAGGAGCGTCCAAGGAGCGTCCAAGGAGCGTCCAAGGAGCGTCCAAGGAGCGTCCAAGGAGCGTCCCAGAAGCGGCTCTCTGTGACATTAGGGTGGTCTCACGAGGCTAGCAGGGACGCTTCTGAAACGCTTCCCTTGTCAGGTTAGCTCTCCGCTGGGCTCCGCTTATAAGAGGCGACAGCTCTATTTTTAGATGGAGATGATTCTGAAAGCGACCAACTGCCAATCAGACGAACTCATAATTACGATCTGGATTGTTGTCATGGAAACTCATCGAAAAACTTAAGAAGACGCTCTGCTTCTGACGCACTGGCGGTGAGGCAGGATGCAGATAAGAACAGATCGTTCCTTTGACGGAACAGAAACGCGCCCGGTGGAGATCAGGCGTAAGTGTTGACATCGCCTGGCAACCGCTACGGGGGCGAGACCCCACCCTCCCCCTTCTCCCATAACCAGGTGTGTGTTCCCACCTGATGGTGCTGAAGATGGCATAGACCTCTGGGTTCCTCTCGTCCCTGGTCCTCAGCAGGAACACATCCTCTGGTACACGCACACGCACACGGACACACACACGCACACGCACACGGACACGGACACACACACACATGAAACCACCTGTGTGCGTCTGTGTCTCACCATTCTAGTTGAAGTGTGTGTGTGTGTGTGTGTGTGTGTGAGTGTGTGTGTGTGTGTGTGTGTGTGTGTGTCTCTCACCCAGCTGGTCAAAGTGTGTGTGGAGGCCGTGGGGGCCGGGTACAGAACACACCAGCCTAGCCTTGATGAAGGTGCTCCACTTGTTCACCAGGACTCTCTGACCCCCCACATCATTCTGGAGGACGCATGCACACACACACGCACACATGCGCACACACACATATGCACACACGCGTACACACGCAGACACGTGCACACACACAGAAAAACACGTGTGTAAGTGTATATCTAAAATATATACCTTTCTCTGCTGGTGTAATGCAGCCCCACATTACAACACCTCAGAATGCAGGTTATACAAACGATGTTTTAAACGTCAATTACGGCCTTATGTACTAACGCGCTAGTTTTAGGCGTATTTGCCGAGAAACATGGCATTGTATGTACAAACAGCACACACATGGCTAAACCGCTATTCTGCCTGCTGAAGCAACACAGATCGCAAGTCGCACTTTTCCTATTCATGCTCATGCATTCATGCATGTGAATTCCTATTCATGCATTCATGGGAGGGTCGAGGAGAGATTGGGTCACACAAATGAATGGGAGGAGATGCGTAAGGAGAGAGTGAATACATATTCTAGGTTTGACGATGTAGACAAGCAGGTTATTTATTAATATGGAACATAGACCAGACTACTCGCTGTGTTAACGCCACGTTTAGAGGGCAGTGCCAGATTACGTGATCAGCCGCAAGATTAGTGCATCGAGTGTAAAAAGCGATGGCAGTAGGCGGTATCTGCGGTCTGGCTGCGCTCACTTATACACTGTGCTCGCTAACGTACGTGCACGAGGTCCTTAGAGCCAAACAGCAGATGACAGAAATATGGGATCCTGATGATGAAGAATGGAAGTGATGCAGATGTTAGAGAGGAGCAGGAGAAGACGTGAAATATGGATTCTGTCGGGGAATGTACGGCACTGACTTTCAGCCAAGAGCACAGCTGTGTGTGTGTGTGTGTGAGAGAGAGAGAGAGAGAGAGAGAGAGAGAGAGAGAGAGAGAGAGAGAGAGAGAGAGAGAGAGAGAGAGCGAGAGAGAGAGAGAAAGAGCCCCAGAAATGCATTACAAACTATGTCAATGAAAGAATGCTAAGAATATTATATCCCACAGTAATTTGACACCTGTGTGTGCGTGTGTGTGCGTGTGTGTGCGTGCGTGTGTCTGCATATGTGTGTGTGTGTGTAGTGGGATGTAGCCATACAACCACATGTTGTTGTGGCAACAGGTGTACAACACACTTCCATTCTCCCACACCAGTAATCACCACGGTATTTCACCCCCACGCTGCATGCTTCACCGAAATTAACGGCGGCCATTTTGACCAGGTGTACACACATGGTCGCTATAGCAATATCCCCCCTCGCTCTAACCGCACAAACACGCCCAACGCCATCGCTATAGTAACGCCCCCCTTGCTCTCACCGCACAGACGCGTCCCACACGGGAGTGCATGGCACCCTCCCTGCCTGCGGCCTCCTCCGCCCTCTCAGTGAAGAAGAAGTAGACCTTGTCATCGTCAGGGTCGGCGTTGTCGGGGATGAGGTGAGCCGCTATGAACCTGGGGTCTGGATAAGGGGGGGAGAAAGGTAGGGTGAGAAGGAGAGAGAGGACGAGCAACAAAATCAAGTATTAGAGATGTTATTACTGCCTATATGTTCCTTCCATGATTAATCACAAGTAAACGACCTTGTTCTTCAGTATTACAGCAGCACAGTAATACAGTATTACCCTATTAGCATTTTACTGTATTACAGTAACACAATTACAGCAGCACAGTAATACAGTATTACCCTATTAGCATTTTACTGTATTACAGTAACACAATTACAGCAGCACAG
>JAODOY010026298.1:0-23401 GCA_025399855.1 Forbesichthys papilliferus | reverse complement strand
TACAAATTGTCTACCAAGCACTTCCTGGAACTTTTTTACCATAGGTTTTGCCTCTCCATGAACCATGTGACTGTTAAAAATGTTGAACTTCCGTTGGCGTAACTCTCCCTTTCCATGGCTCTGGCTGGACCCACAAATGACCACTGACCTATATTGGCAAACTCCAGAAGAACTCCGTTACCATGGTGCCAGAACTAGCGGGTGTAGAAAAAGAACAAGGCTCTCAAAGTTCAGATTTCTAGAACAGACTGTCATTCTGACAGTGTCAGCTAGGCCTTCTTCTGTTGCAATGGTCCCTCAATGTGGTGAAAGAGCTGTTGACTATGACTCCTCTGAGTGGGCTTTTGCCCTATATGTATATATGCCACATTCCCGCCAAGCTGCTGTGCACTGAATGCAGAACTTCCCATCAAATATTCAACAGATACCATGAGGGAAACACATATCCTTGCTAATGCTTCACAAGGAAATGGTAGGTTAGATTCAAAATAAAATCCACATCAAGACATTATATTATGTGGCCCACGCTGTTAAAATGTATTGTTGATTTTGAATCAAGCCTTCAAGCAGAAGTATTTGAAACTGTCATGTGTGTGTATCCAAACACTATTTCCTTTATAGAAATAGCGTTGGTCTACACAAAGGAGCAATTGTTCATGTGGACACCACTATGGCACTACGGTTGCCACACTCAGCTGGGTAAAGCAGTCGACAACCCACTAATCCATCATCTTCATTTGCGTTGACATTTGAAGACTGAACACAATTTCCACACAATTTGTTTAGATTTAACCGATAGACAGACACAACACTATGGGATAGCATAGCAGATCAAACACGCAACAGCTCCTAGAGACGTTGCCATATATTATAGGCTACAAAATATAAGTATTACACATAATTTATTTTAACACAACATAGGCTACTGTGCATGATGTGACACAAAATAATTTCAGTACAGATTAGATGGTCCTTTAATTCCATTAAACTGGCTAAGAAACAATCAATTAATTAATCTGATGTAGGTCTACGGTACCATATTCTAGCCTATATGTGTTAGTGTCATCAATTAAGCATCAGAACAGATTTGTAACCTATTGTCATTGCACCATATAGTCTACTTATTGTTTCATATTGAATATTTCTTGTATTAGAAAATATTAAGATAATTAGGCGAAGACAAATTATTGTTATTAAAAGACAACGACAAGCAGCTAATGTCTACGTACAGCTGGCTGATCTAACCACATCCTATCACATAGGCCCGTACCGTATAATTAAAAGACTGCTCACCGTTACACCACTGAAACGGGTGCATCAATGCTCCGGAGGGAGTCGTTGATGAGATCCAATTCGTGTTTATCAACAAGCCGACGCCGCCCGTCCAGATGGATCCAAAGTATGTTGACGTGGGCTATTAGACCAGAGAGTAGACACAATGACGTTGTCTGTCCGTGTAAAGGTGAGGGAGACAATAACGCAATAGCGTATAAAAGGCCTTACAAACTCTATTTTACTTAAAGTAGGCTATAGCCTATAAAGTAAAACGTAATGGAGGAATTCCCTGTTATCAGTTCCGCGATAGTAGCCTACATAATTGAAAAGTGCAAAGTAGCCTATACAATCATCAGAAAATGTGTCGTGCGCTCTTTATTGACTATAGGATATTATTTGACGACAGAACAGACCTAGTAGCCTATCGGTGGAGAAAGAAAACTAGAACAGTGGCTACATTTTTCTACTCCCGCCCCCGCAAATGCTATTGGCATCCGTTATGACCAATCCTCAGCCAAGTCTGTGTCTACTTCTGTTATGACGGTTCTCGGCTGGATACCATACTGGTTGAATTTTGTGCCGTTTCTCACCTACATTAATTATTCACGTTACAAAAATAATTGTAATGTCCCTTCTTCGAACCAAGAGGCAATTATGTAGGCAATGTTTTAGTAGTCAATATTTTATTTTATTAATACATCATATTTAAATGCAGGCTCCTTTCTTATTTTTTTTTACACTGTAGCATACGTTTCTCTGATTATTGAGTTAAACAACTCAATAATAACCAATCATTTAAAATAATGTATTTCTCAGAAGAAATAAACCTGCTCATAAGATGTGATGTTTCCAGTATAGATTGGTGTGTAACCGTATATCAGTGAAGAAGCCAGTTCTGATTGTTGATCAAAAGAATGCGAACTTCTTCTACCTAAAATGGGTAACATATACATAATAATCAAATAAATAAAAAGAAAAGGTAGGCTATGCCCCAATGTTTATGATACATATAATTAAAGTGGCAAAATGGCTGACTAACTTACCTTCATTAACAAAAAACTCTGCCAGGAGCGATGCTACTTTGACAGCATTTAGGGAGTGAGGAAAGTTTTGTCTGACATCCCACTGGAAACGATTTACCTCTGGGTGCCACTGCACTCCATAGAATGGGTATTTTTTACCTGGCATAAACAACAGCAACAGACAGAAAAAAGCAATCGTTGCTATTTATAATTAAAATTCTGTCTATTGTGGAAATACTATTTTAACTATTAATAATAATAATAATAATAATAATAATAATAATAATAATAATAAATAAAAATATATTAAAAAAGTACTGAGAAAATAACGTTATGGCAACCTTCTATAGTTGAGACAAAATGTGTTCCATCTTCAGCTATATTTGTAGACAGGATGGTGAAAAGGTTAGTCAACTTCTCATTTCCAATAAAGGTCTGCAACAGAAACACATTCATTTAGACTTGTAGTTTCACAAGGTTTCCCTGTCAAGGGTTAACCAACATTGTATCACTGAATACACATATTTATGTGTCACTTTATTTTTTACATTGTAAGTCACATTTACATGCACATTCCATTATTCAGAATACAATAAAGAAGTATTCATAATATGGATTTACCTAAACCAATGATGCAAAAACAAATACGCAAATGGGTTACTGACAAATACATGTTAGATATAGATTTACTGTAAATGTGTATGTTGATTATTGGGCAGAGACACGCCAAATAAGAAGAAGTGAAAGCTAGGACAAAACGTTGTAGCCTACCTTAACTCTAACGCCATACATGTGAAAATTACCAGTCAGAGGTTCTCGAGATAAGGCCATAATGACCTCACTGGGAAAACCCTCAAACATTCTGCTGGTACGGGCTTCTGGGAATGTACAGGGATGAAATGGGATTGCAGGTAAACCATACAGATGTAGTTTAATGTTTGTACAAATTCAGAAATTAAATAAATAATTAAATGGCTAGCAACTTTAAGTACGGGACCCAATGCTGTAATCGTAACAGCTGCTTTGTGACATTTAACGTCTACTGACACCAAGTGGTAGACATTATAACACACTCTTGCGCAATGCCAACATATACATTAACACATTATTTGTGGAAAACAGGGTTTGAACAAATCACCTTTGAATAAATTGACATAATGTCAAAATGTATGGGTGCACTCCCTACTTACCACAAAACACACATTTGAATCATTCAAATGAATCAATAATGAAGACAGATTTCCAACAAACGTGTTTAGGTTGTCATTACTGTATAACAAATACTATGAAATAAATACCATGAATATTGCCTATTTACCTGTAGTTAAGTTAAGGGGCATGTCTATGTTCTCAGCAGTGGTTTTGCTCAATAGGTTTTCTCCAGCCACCATTACAGTCAGCAGCTGCATGCCCATGCAGGTGCCCCAAATGGGAAAGAAGTCCCCTGCATCATTTGCCTAAAACGCACACAAGGACCACCAGACTATGCTGATTTATGCACAATCATTATTATTCATAATATAGTGTATGCTAAAAGTGTGGAATGTTGATGTCATTTAAATCCCTGAGAAAATCAAGACAAAAGCATCTATGTTACACTAACCATCAGGGCAAGCTTGAAGAAAATATTTGCCACCCTGGAAAAGTCAGAAGACTCCAAGTCTACAGATCCACCAATGAGAAGCAGGCTTAGAAAGATCACAGCGATAGTGTTAATACCCCAAAGTTGAACGTTTAAGTATATCTTATTTATTAAGGTATTATTTTACTCTATACATAATATTATGCAATATGTAATAATGAAAAACATATTTGCAGCAAAACAAAGCAATTTCAATATTTAGCTCACCCATTAACTGACATGAAGATTTTTTTATATTCATCTGTGCCAAGTGTTAATCTGTGAGAAAATGAACATCAGGTATTGATAGATAGACACCAGGTTGGCAGTGAAAGCAACTGACATCGCAACAATATGAAGACCCACCGAATAGGCATAACTCTGCTTCCCCCAGACTCAATGTACTTCACATAGCTTGAAGGTATGTAGGTCTTCCCAAAAGGTTGTAGGACTGTATCAACCACCTCCTGAGTCAAAATACCTACAATAAACACACCAGTCACATTTGTGAAAGCAGTGAATAGGCCTACAACTGACAAAGTGAGACAAGTGACAGAGCCTATGTGAATAAAGTAGGTATTGGTGCTTGATTCGAGCTGCCTCCATATTAAATATGTAGCGACATGAATATTGATTGTGTATGTTGTGTGTGCTTACCTATTATAGGTCTGTTGTTAACAGCTTTCTGGTCGACTTCCACCGGCATTGCATTGCTGCAACTACTTAAAAGCAATAAAAAGAAAGACGCTGCGTAGTCCATGTTCTGGCTGTAAAGTGTACGAGAAATCACATTTCATATACTATGAGGCAATTGTGCTCGTAATGTGCAAACTATGAGAAGCATGTTATAATGTAAGGCGAGTCAAGTACCGGGAAGTCAGGTATGTCCAGGTTGCAAACTGAATGCTATTATTGTAATAGGTCTATTGTGCATCCTTGTCAGCCTGCCAGCTCAGACATGTGATGCACTGCACTTCACTATTTCGTGAGTGAGGTATGGCCTTTATTACACAATAGCTCAAGTTTGCAAATGTAAGCTCTTCGTAGATGATATATGCATATTTGCGGAATTGTAGCAGGGTGGGGCAGCTGAAAACAGTATTGTGAAACCGTATTTCTCGTAGACCAGAGTCTTCCCACGTATTTCAGGCCAAGGAGCCCTTGGCTGATGGAAACACGGCACAGGAACCCGTTATATACGGAATAAAAAATGTAGATGCCGGGCCATCAATAATGTGTAGGGCTGCAACATACACAGATTAACAGTATAAACCATTAACTTTTGGTTAAATACACTTCCTATAGTGCCATAAAAGTAAGCCACCAACTAGTCCATTACAATAATAACTGACAGGTTTATATGTATAGCACAGGTTGAATTTATGTTAATGTATATTTTCTGACGCTTACAGTTTTGGAAGAAAGTAAGTGGAATCAAATAATTTGGAGGACCCCCTGTTAAAGACCTCTGCCAGAGATAATACTGTATGGGCACTCTAAACAATGTAACAATGTATTTAAATCCAAGGCAGCTACTACAAACTTTCTTTGTGATAGGTAGACTCGCTAGTAGTTAGCCTAACTGTGCAGGTATGTTAAAATAACCTGTCATAATATCACACAATAATTTGTTCACTTAATTCTCGTTTTGATAACTACCATTATTACTGAATGAAGTTTATAGCTGATAACTAGGATTGTTTTAATGTTGGTAAGGTTAATGATCTAAACTCAGATGTGGATGTTTCCATAAGGATGGAAACCTTGTATCATATTCTAATATACAATTACAATATCCTGATTGCGGGATAACTTTTTTTTAATTTGTATGTTGCTCTGCATATTGGTTACAGATGGAATACAATTACAGATCCCTTCGATATTACATTTTGTTGTTGTAATGTCATAAATAAAGATAACGTTGACATGGCATACTGACCAACAAGAACATTTTAAAAGGGGACTTCCTATCAAAAAGGTTGCTGACCTGATATAGCACATATGTAATATAGTTCCTAATATTATTGGAAATGGTGTGGATGTCAGTTAGAAGCAATAGACCACACATAGCTACAAAGCTGTTCTGTTTATTGGCATTAGGGTTAATAGATCAAAATACTTAGACCTAGCTTGTATCACATTCAATATGTTAATATTAACTACATACTTTTAACGGTGATTAAAAACACAGTCTTTCTAAAAGTAGGTTATATGAAACAAGACAATCAAGTACTATATATTTTTAATTGAACACAGAGCACAGCTATATTTCACAAGACTCCACTCCATCCACTTACTATTTAGACATATTTAACGTCATAATTACATATGTGTTCATCAAAATCGGACACCTGAACAAACACTTTACCAACAATGTCATATGTTAAGGCTCTCCAGTTAAGAATATTGCCCGGAACAAAGGAACTACCCTTCATGTAATCTCCGAGTTCACAAGAGGACATAACATAGTCCCACAAGTGAACATCTGTAACGTCTCCCTTGAATGCCTGATTAGGATCAAACCCACCGCCATAAGTGTCTTGCTCCTGCCCGAGAATTATAATTGCATTCTCAGTTAAAATAGCTTTAGATGACATAAATGTCTGTGCACTTCTCCTTCCGTTGAGCCACAATTGAGTGAGCTCTGTCTTTGAGTTCCAGGTCCAGCAGATTGAATTCCATTCCTGATGCTTATCTGGTATATTGAAGGTATATTCATACCCTCCTAAATGCACTTTATACACACCTAAAGTGTTCCTGGTAAGAAGAACACTATTTGAATCAGCATGCGTTGCTAAAGAAAAAATGGATTGCACACGGTTAAGTTCAGTGAAGAACCTCTGGCACATCGTCATGGCTGAAATCGTTTCAATGTTAGCATAAAGAATCACATGAGGATCATTTGCATTGTTTCCGAAAGTAAACTGTTTCCCAGACAGATCTGTAAAGAATATGATAAATTAATTAGCTTATGGTTAACTGAACTAATTATTCTAAAAATTATATATATATATAAAAAAATAAAATAATAATAATAATAATAATAATAATAATATATATAACAAAATGCACAAAATCATACAACTCGTAAAAAGGGAATCAAAGACACATCATTCAATTCTCACCATCAATTACGGCACAGCAGCCGCCAAAGTGAACAATCAGAAAAACAAGCATTTTCATCTTCCACTAAAATGTGTCTAATCACCACACACGTGTAAACACAAAGTATCCCGACTTCAGCTGCACCCCAGCTCTGAGCCTGACTCCACCCACTACACAACTTTGAAACATGTGTCAAGGAGCTGAGTGAGGGGAGAGGCTAGATTAACATTAATGTTAATATTTTAATTTGATGACATATGAGCAGACAGTGTGCAATGTTGTAATCCAGCCGGGTCCTGGGGTGATTTTGAATGGATATGACGTGTCGTGTATAGTAGATCTGTTTTCAGGCCATAAAATGCAGATTTTTATAAAAACTAGATTTTTGTCAATTTTGTCAACAGCATTGATGTCTCACCACAGCTAAAACGTATTACTTATTTTACAGCTAAAAAAAAACAAAAACACATTTTAGGGTGCAGTTAAATTTTGGGCTCTATCTTTCAACCGGCGCAAAGCGGGAACGCAAGCATCTCTGTAAGTTTCAGACCGACGCAGATGTCATTTTCCTGTCCAGTGCCCATTTGAGACCCGTGGGTGTGTTGGTCTACGGAGGATACGGCGTTGCTAGGTGTAGACTGACGTGCACCTCTCCAAAATGTAACTACCCGTTACGTCGATTCGACGCAGCAGTCTTGTGGACGCAAGCCCATATTCCAGAGTAGTGCTTTGGAATGTTTATAACAAAGCAATAGCCTTCATGCATGCACAGACTGTCTCCATTTAACAATCAAATATTTGTTTATCTGGAAAGAAACATTTGTATATGTCTTGCTTGAGCATTATTAACCAAGACTAGCCCATGCATAGGGGAAAGCAGTCAGCAGATTGTTTCCTATGATACATGTTGGTGTAAATAAGAGATTCGCTGGAAATACATTTGTTTATATGCATATTTCAAAACGTTTTACACTCTGTTCTATTGGGAGCCAAGTTCGACACAGAAGCATAAACGGGCCTTTTGAAGTCCAACCCTTTCCATGCGCCTGGAGCACTGACCGACAGTGGAATGTCCAATACATTGACCACACAATGTTGAATTCATACATTATATAATACTATAAGTGTGGTTATTACTCTCTTATAAATATGTAATACATTTCATTCAACAAACAATCAATGCAATACAGTAGATTTACCTATAAAAAACATTTAAAATAGCTATTAGACATTGTATTGGTCAAATACCACAACCACATTGAACATTGTGTAGTGTGCACAAGCATCAGTTTTGCAGCAGCTCTATAATGTAACATGTACTTGCAAGTCATTATGTGTACGGTGTTATAACTTAAAATGTATAAAAGAAATAGCATGTGTGTATCTCAAAGGCTAAAAGACATATTTGGCTGTGCACATGGCAAGTAATGACAATGTATGAACCCTGAATGAATGTCCTTCCTACAAAAGTAAATAGATCAATCTCCATCCATTTTTGAGTCATTCTGCAAAGAAAACAAATTGTAATCTCTTATTTTGATTAGAGAATGCATTGTAGACATGCGTAGGTCTACTGCAAGAGAGCGTAACTACCATTTAGACTATAAATCATCCTAAAATGTATTATACAAACAATTGCTTTTAATCGCAGTGTTATACCCATTTGCTTGGATTACATTAGAAAGGATGCAATTCCCAGAAGCACATATGCAAGCACATGCATACAACCCCTGAGTATAGGCGATCCAGGTAGCCACGATAACGTCCCTACCCAGAATCTAGAATTAAACAGATACTGCATATTTGTGCATTTCATCCGTCTCTATAACATACTTACCCCTGAGATGATCAATGTCTTTAGTAACATCCTCATACACAGAGGCAAGAAGTTCCTCCTTTGTCACCAGACCATTTAAATACACTGGAGTGAGAGTGATATAATTTCAGTACTGATTAATTATGTTTTGGGTAAACATTCTACAAACACCACACAGGGTTTTTCCAATCATTTGACTTCTGTTACAAGTAGTTTCTCTCAACAATGTCAATTGCAGGTGCGCGCACGCTATTGAATTCCCCAGCTCCAAACAACTTTTAAAAGTATCAAATCTTATCAAAATAATACCAATTGATATATTATCTCAATTTTATTGTGGACAATGAATGCCATATTTTGTTTAATCAATCTCGCTCACCTATCCCTGATGTCATGCTTTCCATCTCCTGACGATTCTTCAGGTACATTGGCCACACGTGTCCTTCAAAGAACCCAGGAGGGTCTGGGGGCGTGTACACTCTCAAACTGTCAATTAATGTTAATCGGTTAGGATCTTTGTTTTCTTGTTATCTATTTATTTTAGTTTGTAGATTATCAGTATGTGATCAAACATATTCATTTAAGATACCAATATATGTATTTGTCATTTTCAATTATTTGGGTTACCTTGTCCTAAAAAAAAAAAATTGGAGAAAATAAAAATATGAAAAAAGATTTAATGAAAACAACTGAAAACATTTAATTCTAACCATCTTCTCCTCTCGCAGACATCATGAGGGATTTCCAAGAAGTATCTTTTGTCCATGAATTTATTCAAAGGCCTGTCAAACAAAACGTAAAATACTTAGACCAAAGAATTGCAATATCAAAATCTCTCAAAACAATCGATTTGATAGAAATGTAAACGCACAATGTTGCTGAGGCTGGGGGCAAATAAAAACACACTAGTTGTTCCAAGTGCACCAGAGTACATTAATCTACCTGTAGTTGAAAATCAGGAAGCCCTCCACTATCAGCACATACACCTTCTCTTGTCCTGATGTGTGCTCTTCCTTCAAACCACGCAAGGCCAGGAATGAGTCTGGGTCTTTATGCCACAACTCCACATCGTTAATCATCTTGTCCATGTGGAGGGCCTCGAGCTCTATAGAGTATTAGAATTGGAATCACTTTATTTTAGGAAACATACAAGGGAATGTTTCCTTTTCATTGTTTTATTTAATTTTACTTTTGACGTTTGTTTGTTTTCTAATGGACCCTGAGTCTGACAATAAAGTTGATGGTGATGATGGTTATGATGATGCAACAACACATATTTCAAAACAGGCAAATGGATAATATGTTATGCAAAATATGTTAACATAATGTAAGCCTTATATGCAATTCCAAATGGAATACCATGTAGTCTGCTTGGAAAATGCTAGACTGCTATGGGAAGCAAATGGGAGCTATTATCTATGTCCCATCATGCTTAAGATTTGTGTAAATTAATTTGTAAGTTATATTATGTATTTAATTTGTAAAAGTGTCAAGGAACTGTTAGACAATACAAGGTGAATAAACAATGAAATATTGCAATGTGTTGATCTCAGTGAAATCATGATTAAATAACAACGTGATCAAATGAAATGCCCATACTGTCATATTGTTTGAAGCCATTGCTGTCCACAGGAATCACGGAATCATCCTTGAAAAGAGGAAATGCATTACTCAGTGATCATGCCTTATTTAGTCACTAGACTTGTGTGTTGTGGACCTACTTTAAAGTATGCATCCTGAGCTATGATGCAGCTGTTAGGTAACTGCTGATGTAGACTACTCGAAAGGGTTGACTTCCCTCCATTTGTTATTCTGAGAGAAATAAACACGGGAATGCGGTTTGCATTCAGGCATCAGTATCATGTTGCCATCAGATAAGACGTGTATACTCTCATTCATTCACATTATTTGTGTGACAGTCTAGAGCGGACGCTCCTACAAGGCAGGCCAAAAACCCATGGGCCCTGGCCTGCGTCGCCAGAGCGTCCTATGAGGTATCGGAGAGTGAGGATTAACACCGCACAGCTAGCTACCTGCTGGCCACCGTTACAATTGCACTAGCCTACCCTGCCCAGTTTGAGGAAGTCTGTCATCAATATACAAATAAGAGTTTATACACGTGGCTACTACACGTGTGTTGAAGGACAAGGAATCACATTCCAAGTAGACTTCTTGACTTACCCGCCTATTCCGACTACAAGTGTTTTCATCACAAAGTAAATTGTAAATATAAATATCGAATAAGTATATCACACGCTGACTAACAACACACGAAAATGTCAATGAGTTCAATGAATAATAATTGCAAATAACAGGAAATAGCTGTTTGGAAGGTTAAACTGCATCCATTATCAACTCGTGGGAAGTGTAGTAGATTTACTAATCGCGGTTGTAGTCAGTTGCCTATTACTCTCTGTAACGTAATCAGTAGAAAAATGAATAAAATAGGCCAATAGTCAAATTTAGAATGGTTGATTTGCATACAACATACTTAGTTGGATATGTGTAAGTGCAGTTAATAGTTCCATGGGAAGGAAAGAGCAGAGACATAAGGCATTTTGCCAAATGCAGACAATGCTTGGCACAATTGGCACTTTAGGGCTTCCATACATTTATGGTGAAGCATGCGCACTTTAACCTTTCCGTGTTGTAGCGAACTAGGTTAACTTCCTCATTGGAAGTGAGATAGTGGCTGTTGTAGTCGAGATACAGCTTTGGTTAGAATACCATATAGAGTGGGGTTTGAGGTTAACAAAATGTCAAAACCTCCTCCTAAACCGACCAAGCCAGGTAAGAACACTTAATGTATGTTACTTTTTGGCAAACAACTGCCTTTTTAGTTTAGCACAGAGCAGTGTATAGAGACGATCTCAACTGAACAGGCGGGGGTTTTCTGAGCTTCAAGGAGAGCGATTGACACTTAAATAAATGTATTTCCACCATATTATTATTATATGTTCAAATGCTGTTTTTTTAATCAACACTCCTTAGGATATGCACAACACTTGACCATTGTCAGGCCTCTGCTACTTCCCTATTTACAGTACAGTACCCGGTACGGTAGCGCCTACATCATCGATGTACAGTAGAGTTTAGAGGCTTGGCAGTCTATCGTCATCCTCGCATATTAATCATGGTTCAAAAATGTAAAGTATATTCATATTGCTTATGTCCGCATATTAATGTTTATGTGCTGTGCACTTACTACATTGAAATGTGGACATTTTGATAATAACATCGTTTTTGTGGTGTTGCTTGGGCGATTTTCGTGGTTTGGGGTGACGTGCTTGCGAGCGTCAGGTGTTGCACTCGCCGCATATCGCATATGGCCCTATGAAACACTAACTTTCAGGCCATTCCATTTAGTGTGCAGTGTCCATTTTGTCATTATGTTTTTGTTTAATTTGGAGACAAAACGAACAACCAAAAAACGAAGGTAATCCACAAAAGAAACAAACAATGGTAGGTTGATGTTTCTCCATTAGAATGTGTGTACATGTGGGCCTGGCGTCTGATTTCATTAACCCTCAAAATGCCATCACTGAAGTTGACAGCTTACATTTTTATAACTAGGATATTATATAGGATATATGTCAATATTATTGATGCTCATTGTCTGAAGTTATCAAGAAGTATTATGTTCACATTGTAGTGTGCAATTTTTTGTTTGACCACATTTTTCAGCTTTTAACTGAATCAACCCACAAATTACATACAGCTGCTATGATAACTTTTTTTCCCCTGAAAATTATGTTTATATTTTGGTTAATTTGCAATTATTATTTAGTGCTTTATGTAACTGAGTTATATGCTACCCCATAATGTAATGTCTTAAGCCTCAACCAAATCAATGTGGGAGGTTAATATTTTTCACATTCTTTTTTAAAAACAACAGACAATGCATTCTGTACCGTAGGAGACGTTTTTCAAGATATGAAGTGCACCGTGTTGTCATAAGTATTCCTATTGTAACAATAATACGATTCCAAAACAAGCGGGCTTGTGTTATCCAAAGTGACATCCACGAGTACAGTTACAACAGGTGTTACAAGGAGCCGGTAGAGGTTAGGCATCTTTTATCATAGAGGTAGAGGCAGGCAGACACAGTGGCTCGAGCCCATGACCTTTCGGCTGGGAGTCAAACACCCAGGTCACTAGACCATACAGTAACATTTGCACAGCACTTGCACCTAGACATTTTGGTAACTTAATATTGAGTGTGTGTGTTCATTCAGAGTGGAAGGTAAAGGAAGAATTTCATTGTATGGGGAAACGTGTTTCTAATTGTGCATGACAATAAACTCTAATGAAATGTACTGTATTTGGGAAAAAATAACTAGATACAATCACAAACTTTAATTGAACTTTAAATCATCAGGAAAAATGTATCACTCCAGTGTGAAATGGAGGTTCTCCGTGGGCTAGTCCCCACAGGCCTGTGTGTCTGGAGCAGCGTGACTAGGCCCGCAATGTGTACATGCTGTGGCTATACTCAACAGAGTTGGGCTTGTCTTGAGCAGCATTGCAAACGACCTCTTTCATTCTGCAACACTGAAACAGTGTGAAAAATTCTAGCTAAGTGTAGGCTGGCGCTGGCTAATATCTGCTAGCTACATATGTAGCTGGACCCCAGCTATTACTCCATGGTCCAGAGAAAACGTGTACCCATAAACTCAACCAATCACAGGTTTTTAGGAACCCAAACCTGGTTTTTGTTCATGTTTTAGCTTGAAATGGACCACTTTCAAATATCCTACTCCTATCTATCATTGGTATTACATTACATATTTATATGTTATTATATTTAGTTTTTGTCCAGGGTTGTGCAACTGATTATCTGCACACAGAGGTCATGAACTTGTTTTGCCACCAAATACAGCAGGTCATATAGGGCCCAAAGTGTGCTGATTGAGGGATGTACAGTATCCCCTTGATAGACTCTGCCTATATAGCCTACTTTTGGATTATTCCAGAAATTATTTTGAACAATAAGGGTCACTCATTCCCTGAGTGTTCTGGTAAATCAATCTAGTCTGTCAGTCACATGAATACACCCACAGCTGCAACAGTTTTTGTCAGTGGTGCTTCACAATGGCAGGCCATCATGCTCCAGATGGAGAGAGCAGCAGGGGAGGGGGGGGGGGGGTTTGAGGGGTGTCGATTTTTCAAAATTGTACTCTTTTGTTTAGCTCTTGTTGCAATTCTCTAATCTTACCTATGTCAGCTTTAATATAGCGAGGGTGATAATTACAGTACAACTTCTGTTACATAGGTTATTTAAGGTCATATGCTATTGCAAACATGAATATAGCAGCAAACAACTAATTGCATCCTGAGCAGAGAATGACATCAGACTACCAAAGTGAGTTGTAATATGAGCACCTCTTTATTTTCATAGCCGTTCAAGCTGCAATTGCGCGTTTGTGTAACCTGTGAAGCGCTTGTTTTGGTCAGAGGTTCTGGTGCTTTGTGTCACATTTGGTGTCAGACAGGATCATGTATAGCTTGTTTAATGTACTCTCTTTCATAGGCCAGGTCAAGGTGTATCGAGCCATGTTCACCTTTGATCCCAGAACTGTGAGTTTTTTTTTTTCTTTCCATTTTCTGACAAAATAGTAGTAGTCAAATGCTAAATAGTTTGGAATGAAGTATCCAATTGTTTCATACTACTAGACTAGAGAATGAGATGAACAGGTCACAATGTTTACCTACACACCAACATCGATGCGATAAAGTTGTTTTTCTTTTTTGGGGGAACATTTCACCTTAATTTTTTTAAATTAAAAAAATGTATTTAAAATTATATCATGTTGGCAAATGCACACTATACACAAACTAAATTGGTGGAGGATCATTATTAGCCTATGCCTGTTTGATTCAGTGAGATCGGAGGCAGTGACTTGTTTGCACTGAGACTCGCCGTCAGTCCTTACCGACTTTGCTGAATTTGGTTTTTGTTGTATTGGCAGCCGGACGAGCTGTACTTTGAAGAAGGAGACATTTTGTACATCTCTGACACAGTAAGACCTCTGAATGTTAAGTATCTTGGTTCGCCTTCACGTCTTCTTTGTTACTCTTGAATTGGCTTTCTTTTTCATTTCTATTTTAATCTATTTTTAATCTATTATCTCATTTGTCTGTTTTGGCTGTGGTCTGCTACTTTGACCTATTTATTTACTATTTGATATCTTTTGACTTTGTATTTTCCTTTTCTTCACTGTTTCTACATGAAATGAACTGAAGTAATTAGCTTTCACTGCTTGTCTATAATCCTTAGAGTGACAGCAATTGGTGGAAGGGAACATGCAGAGGGAGAAATGGCCTAATTCCAAGTAATTACGGTGAGTTTAAAATGTAATACTATACTTTTTCCATTTACACAGTAACAGTAGTATTGTTATACAGTCAGACCTTATCTGCTGGTAAAAGACTCACTTGATGAATGTGATTATTTCTTTGAACACTCATACAGTTACTGAACAGGCAGAGTCGATTGATAACCCAATGCATGAGGCAGCCAAACGAGGTAATACATGACATCAGCATTCCTGCATTTTGCCCTATTTTCATATCTAGTTTCTTTTGTAGGCCGGTGATATGATTTGCATATAGAAACACCCCTCTTATCAAATCTATGACTACTGTTTGCATATGTGCGTGTGCATGATAGGCAATATGAGCTGGTTGAGAGAGTGTTTGGAGAACAAGGTAGCAGTCAATGGACTGGACAAGGCGGGAAACACCGCCCTCTACTGGGCTTGCCATGGAGGACATAAAGGTCAGAATTGTCTCTGTTTGGTTACATTACAATATTATGTACACATGAAATGAACATTGTAACATTTAAGTTTTGATATCATGGAATGAGCTTGTGTTACTTGGATGCTACAGGATGTTCTTCCCAGTTCTTTAATCATAGTAATGTATTAAACCATGAATATTACATTAATTGAAACAATTAATTAATACATTATTTCCTTCTTCACCAGATGTGGTGGAACTGTTGCTGGGCCATCCCAATATAGAGCTCAACCAGCAGGTCAGGGCAATGAACTCCTTCAAACTTAACATGATGCATGTTTGTCTGATGTATTAGCCAGAAGATGGTGTTTTGAAAATTAGGGATCTAGTCTTCTTTGTAATGAGCCATTTCTACTGGACAAGATGATTATTTATAAAGGCTGGACTTCTAATACATTGAGAATGTTGTTCAGCAGCAGTGACCATTTGTGTTTGTATTCTAGAATAAACTTGGGGACACACCCCTGCATGCTGCTGCGTGGAAGGGCTATTCGGACATAGTGGAGATGTTGCTTAAAAAGAGTAAGTCCTCTGTTTCAAAGGGAAACATTATGTTCAAATAGTTTCATATTGTATGGAATACAAGTTCAATGTATTAAGCATCTACCAAAGAACAATAATTACCATTAGCTTTTTATTTGAGAACATGCAGTTTTCTGACATCAGATTATATTTATCAAATCACCAACTATACCAATATTGCGGTAACACTACATCTGATGGAACAATTGGTCTGTTTATTTATTAGCCTAGACTGGGATGCTATTGGACTCCAATACAATAAGCTGTGCAATCAATGTAAAATGCTAACAGCCCAAAAACTAAATTGTGCAACACTGCTCCCACTTTGTTGTAATCTACGTTGGATTTATTTTCAAAACCTTGTCTACACCAGTGCTTGTCGTGTGAATCATGCATTAAATAAGAAGCACTTATCTCTCAAGGCCCATTTATGCTTCCGTGTCAAAGCTACGGCGTAGGCTGACGTGCACCTCTCCAAAAATGTAAGTACCTGTCAGTCCGTCCGTCAGTTTATTCGCTTGGATGCAAGCCCATGTGCCATTATGCCAGAGTAGTGCTTTGGAATTAGGAATGTTTATAACAACGCCATAGCCTTCATGCATGCACAGACTGTTCCCATTTGTCCGTCCTGGTATAATTATTAGATTAGCTGGAAAGAAACGCTTTTATATGTCTTGCTTGAGCATTATTAACCAAGACTACAACTGACACGGTAGGGTTTTTATCTATGGGATTTCCTTGTGCGGGCAGCGAAATATAAATCATAATATATTTTATTTTGAATTCCTTTCTAAACACTCAATGACATCTTGCATAGCAAATACATAGATATAAAACGATTTGCTGAAATATACATACTATACCAGAAATAAACATTTGATCTGGGAAATGTATACAAAATAAACAAAATTAAACAGTCAGTTGAGTAAATATAGTAAAAAATTGCCTACTTTTTTCTGTCGGCAGTGGCACTGATTGTTACCTATGATAAATGTTAGTGTAACTAAGAACGCTGGAAATAAATCTATTTATGTGCTTATTTAAAAACTGTTACACTCTATTTGTGTTCTAACTCAAGCATATAAACAAGACATGGCGCTTCGCATGCAACACGCAGAGGTCCGCGCATCCAAAAGACCAGTGCAGTATAAAATGCTTACAACGACGTACGGTACTAAGGCATGGCGTAAAGCTCAATGCAGAAGCAAAAATGGGCCTTAACCATTGCCATTCAAGCTAACATTGGAGGCCTTAACCATTGCCATTCAAGCTAACATTGGAGGCATTTGGGTCAGGTGTGGTTGGTTGATCAACTCATATTTTTGCTGGTCAGGTGGTGTGGATATGCTCTCTAAATTAGTCGGGTGGGGGCGGGATTGCAAGTGTTAAACCCATCACTGTACAGGAACATTGAGTGTGGTCCATTCTTGGTGTTGCTCAGTGTATGTAACATTGTATGTTTGAATGTCCTTTTGTCTACCTGTGTGTTTTCAGATGCCAGTACAGATGTAAGGAACAATGAGAAGAAGCTGGCTTTAGAAATGGCCACAAATGCCCAGTGTGCCTCACTTCTCAAGAGAAAAGTGGGAAGCAGTAAGTCACAGCCACCAGTAGGTGGCAGCCTCAAAGCACATACAACTAAATCAGGAAAATGGAATAGTAGAATGTAGTATAAACATTTTGACATAAAATGTAAGGATAAATGTACTGCTTAGGCAATTTCTCAGGTTACAATTAGGCTGTAGCAATTTCTCTATCCCTGTAACATTTACACTTACTTAGTAAATTTCACCAATGATGTTAATCTAAACTGTAGCCTTTAACGTTAATTAAAAAATCCTGGGTTAATATTTATATATGCTTATGGCATTCTCAAACACAATGTTTTCTAAAAACTGTCCTTAATGTTGGAATGTTAAATAAAACATAGACATGGCTGGTGGAAAATATGTATAGCATTTATCAGATGGTTTGAACAATTGCATAATCTTGTTCAACTACACTTGATCATCACACAGATTTTTTAATGTTTTGTTGTTTACATTGTTTCAGACATCAGCCGCACACTCAGCCATGCAGAGGAGTATCTGGATGACGAAGACTCTGACTGAGCTATCTGTGTTAAAATGCCTTCTATTATGTTTGAAAGTGTTTTCTATGCAAAGGATGTAGGAGGGGGTTTCTTTCTAGTTCTCACACAAATTAAATTTGAGTTCTTTAGTTTCATCTGTTGACCCAATTCTCTGCCCTCTGCCCAAAGATGGTGTTATTACCAAAAGCATTGAAGAAGGGTGTTTTACATTTACCCAAGGGCATTGTCCTGGACAAGAGATTTGTCTTAGAACATGTGTTCTACGCAGTGAGAGGAGGGACTAAATATTGTGGCTCAGCATGTAGGAGGGGAACCATCAATCTCAAGTGAATCCTAACGATACGTTTTATTTATGCCTACATTGAATGATTAAAATAGCAATATACAAATTTACATTCTGCCATTTTACTCAGTTATTTTGAAAATCGATAGAGAAATGGAAACTGTTCATCATAAACCGCAGTTTGTCTTCAAAGATCACACATGCTTTCGGTTTTCAATTGTAACTTGCTGCACAAGCTACAAATATTGCATTGTACATTTTGAGTGGAAATTAATAAGAGCGACACTTAAATGCCGTATGTTATGAAAGTTTTTATATATACATATGTTACTAATACTTCTCCCACGTTTGGGATGTGCAAAGGGACCTAAAGGATGGATGTTTTCTTTATTGTGATGTGCTTGTCAATCCTGTGACTAACCTGTAAGGTAAAATACCTAGATATTCAGTTATTAGAGGAATTCCAGTATAAGAAAATATAGTGCAGAGCAGTACACACTACATGGTTTCCTGTGTTTCACTGTTCACATGCATACTTATTATTCAGTTGATGTCAATATTATTAGTGTCACTATTCCAAATTTGTTACTTTAATTTTCTTATCAATTGTGGAATGTTAGTGTGTAAACAATAATACAGCCGTTTCCATTTCTGGATCACATTAATGCTGCATTACATCAAAATGTCAGTGCCTTACAGTGTGGATTGATTTACATATTTTGTATGAATTGTTATCCTGACCATCAATAGTTTAAACATGCCATTGTTGTACAGATGCAGATTTCCATTTCCAGCTTTCAGTTAAACTATGCGATAAACATGACCTTTTTAAATGTCTAATAAAGGAACAATATTTTGGAAGTATGTAATTATTTTTGGTTGAATTGTATGGTTGTTGTACACAAACAGAAAAGGGAAGCATTTGAACAAATGCATTTCTATAATGTTGAAAAGTAAAATTTATTACAAATTCAGCATGTCAAAACATTTCCAATAAGGCAGAAAGATACATAAATGGAAGTACAGTCATGATAGACATGCTACATAACTGCCACACTGAGGGGTTGGGGGTTGAATAGTGGTGGAAAAGTCACACCTCAAACGGTCTGCCTAACTAATCAACAGATTAAATCGTATCAGTTTTAAGAAAATATACTTTAATTTGTTTGCCAAGTCTAATGAAAGCAAATCCTTGTCAGAAACTTAAAAAACAACCTCAATATCTCCCTTATTTTTTAGATAAAATATAATAGATTGACGCCGTTAGAAAAGGACAAGATGTGCAGTGACTCAAGGCTGGCCCTTTCCAGCCTATCAGCAGCATCTATCAGTCTGCAGATTTAAGAAAACAAGCCATTATGCCATTATTAATCCTAGCAAGAGTCTCTTGGGATTTGGAAAGCAGCATCTATTGTATATATAAAAGGTATTAAATGTTGCAATATTATTCCAATGCCCACATGGGTAGCTAAGGATATGACAGTCTGATGTTTGGGATATGGAGAAATGGTTCTGATTTACTGACCGAAAATAAAAGGACAGTTATTTGGAACCACACATACATAGTTACACATTCTCACGCATACAGTAGATTCGTATAAGCATGGTTGAAATTTGTGGTCACCATTAAATTCACCAGTTGTAAGAGGTTTTATGGATTATACATTTCCTAGCAGGACATCAATGCATCATTGGTAATGATTGATCTTAATCACCCCCAGCAATATTTAAGAGGGATATGTAATATGAGTAATGGAGGTGCCTGTGGACCGATAATCCACAATCAACAAGGCACATGTGGTCACATAGTGGCCAGATGAGAAAAATAATTAACTGTAGCAGTTAAACCCTGACATATACTTTTGATATGAAACTGGAAGTCAAAAAGCCTATCTTTGAAAATGTATTAGAATGTTCCCCTCATCATGGGAATACCAATACTGATGTATTATATTAACTCATAAATCCTTTTTGTTTTTAAACTGACATCAACATAACTCAATTAGTTGAGCAAGTAATATTCTTTTTAAGTTAAGATGCATCTACCTTTGCTCATCTAATTGTAATAAACAGACAAACAGATCCAAACATATTAAGACTAAGATGTATAAAACAAAATAAAAATCAAAGTAAAATAAAAATACATCTAGAGGGGAGAGAGAGCAATGCTAAATAACCCCACTCCTACTACGTTAGTGTTCTCTGTACTATTCCATGTACCTGTAAAATAATTCCTCCATGCATACCCTATAATCTGACATGAATGAACCAGACTAAAGACAAAAAGCAGTACGATGGGTTTAGCCAGTCAATGGATTGCCAGTTACAATTTTGGGGGTGAATCATAAAGGAAAAAGGAAAAAAAGTATTCAGTGGGGAATTTCTTTGACTGGATCCATCAAAACATAGGAATTTGAGGAGGGAAAGTCTATGACTGTCTATAATACTGACAATAAATAAATACATATCAAACATGTACATGCATGCACTATGAACAATACATGTAAAAAGAACTATTGCACAGTTGAAGAGAGTTGCAAATTCCAGCAATTTAAGGAGAAAAACTTAAAATCCCAATTGTTAATTGACATAGTTGCTCTTTTGGGGTTTTGTTGTCATCGTCTGACCCAAACAGATTAGCTTGATGCCTCAAACGTGCTTTAACGGATATAATACGGTACCGGGTTTTACACCCCTCTATTAAGGAGCTTCTTATGTGACACGACACATTCACTTGAATGTCAGGTCATATTTTGAGTCTTTAAACTAAGCATGACTGTACAACAGTTAATTCAGCTATATATATATATTTTTTCGATTAGAGTGGCTGACGAAATAAGAGACTTGACATTCAAATGTGCTGACCAGAAACAGACTTTGAAGACAATTTTGCACCATCACTTCAGGAACTCCATAATCTATAGAGCCCTTTGCTAAAGAATGCAATTACTAATTTAGTTTGATTAGGTGTGCCAAAATATGAAGCAACATGTTAAAATTAGGGATGGCACAATCCAGTTTTTTCAGTTCTTTACCGATACAGATACCAGCACTTTGGTTATCGGCCGATACAGAGTACCGATCTGATTCCAGTGTTAAATTAAGTTTTAAGTTAAGTTGTAAAGTAAATGACAGCATATACGATTTAGAAGCCCATCTGCTGCTGATAGTGTGGCCTGTGTAGGTTAAACATTGCTGATGCTTGACAGTAGACCTACGCATGTAAATTCATTAAATTGGATCAGCCCCATCGATCGGTTACAACTGTCACCTATACGATTCAGCTATTTAAGTCAGTATCGGACCGATTTCCAATCTCAGTATCATATCGATGCCACCCTATAGTTTAAAAAAAAAATTGCTAGCATTCCATCAGGGGCTTGGGGTACAAATATAATTTGGGATAGCATATAGACTATACCAACAGCACACTATTTTTGAATCAACTTCTCCCGACACTTGTCTTAGACTTATAGTAGACTTCCTTGAAAAATCTGTGGAAAAAATGTTGTTCAGAAATGTATTCAGGCAATTTAATCATAGCCCAGAATTAAGAGAGCATGTATATGAAAACAAAGTCACAATTTAGCAGATACTTTTTCTTAATACAAAGCCTGTTGTAGGGCCATGTGTGAAATATATTTTTAAAACAAAAGAATGGAATGGAATTAATCAGATAAATAAAAACATTGTTTAAAAGAAATGAAACAGAATTAAAACCAAATAAAGTTGCTTGCTGAAATAACCAATCTAGAAAACAATTCCCTCACAGAAAATCGAATCTTTCATTGATTCGTCTCCATTGTTACAATTTTCCACGTTGCTTGCTTAAATTTCTTAATTAAAAAAATTACAGTACCAATGTGTCTTCTCTGAAATATATCTACAGCTGTACAATATGTCTCTCAGATGGTGTGTGCGCACACGCTCGTGTGTGTGTGGGGGGTCAACTTCAGTAAATACATCTACGTACAAATCTTTACAATTTTCTTAAAAAGGGCCATAATAAACAATATCAAAAAGGATATAGACAGACAGCATTAGCTAATGAGATTCTTGGAGATTTGTCTTCTCTTCAATGGCCTGTTTTACTATCTCTGCCAATTTCAAGCGATCTACTTTGTCAATAAAGGCTCGTCCTGAAACAAAGAAACAAAATAAAAATGAATGTGAAAGCACAGATTGGTCTCAAAGCATATATGTTCCAAGTTACTTCTCCATAGTACAAAACAAAACGAAAAACAAGGAACTAGGGAATACAAGGACTCAACAATCTCAGAATAACATATTTGTTTGGCAGGTGTATCATGCAAATGTTATAAAAATATGTTATATTTTAGGAATATGTGCTTAAGGAAATAGTTAATTTTTTTATTATTATTATAATAATAATAATAATAATAATAATAATAATAATAATAATAATAATAGGCATACAAAAGAGAAAATTGGTACTGACCATCCCAGCTGAGGCCTTGCAGACCATCTCTCAGTAATTTACAGTCTCTATTGAATCTCCAGGCTTCATGCATTACCTCATTTAGCTTCTCATCTTCATTCTCACCTGAATAAGCAACATAACATGTATTTATTTGGCTGGTCTTGATTGTTCACCTATTCCTTAAAGTGGAATTACAGTTGTATTCATCTCCAAATGACTAGCATGTTTTTACTAGCATGCCTAGCATGTTTTTGAGAAAACATGCTAGTCATTTGGAGATGTATACAACTCTAATTCCATGGATGGATGGATACGTCTAATGTTCGCAAATCCCATTTCCCTCTATAGCAGGGGTAGGGAACCCTGGTCCTGGAGAGCCTCAGCCCTGCATGTTTTAGATGTCTCCCTGCTCCAACACACCTG
>JAODOY010026289.1:0-13657 GCA_025399855.1 Forbesichthys papilliferus | reverse complement strand
GTTTAGTTCCAACATGTCATGTTAGGTGTTAGCATGGTGCAGTTTAGTTACAACATGTCATGTTAGGTGTTAGCATGGTGCAGTTTAGTTACATGTCATGTTAGGTGTTAGCATGGTGCAGTTTAGTTACAACATGTCATGTTAGGTGTAAGCATGGTGCAGTTTAGTTCCAACATGTCATGTTAGGTGTTAGCATGGTGCAGTTTAGTTCCAACATGTCATGTTAGGTGTTAGCATAATTATACCACTAGATGGTGTTAATCACTTCATTTGTATTTATTTAGCTCAACTTTATTTTTGAATCAAATGATGGTCATGTTAGGTGTTAGCATGGCTCCACCCGACTCAGATCAGTGTTTGCTGACATTATAGTCTGGTTTGCTTTAGCGATTGAGCAGCTATTCTGGATGGCGAACCAATCAGCAACCAGTGGCTAAGTGCAATGATGTTGAAGTCAAGTGTGTGTTTTGAAATGGTGCTAGAGCTAAATGAAGCAATACAAGCAGTTGTCACAACGCTGATTGGTTAAAGGCTGTCCAATAGTATTAGAATTAACCAGAGGTACTGTTGATGCCCAATAGGAAGCAAACACTGTAAACAATCCCTAGTCGCTATTCACAAAGTTAGTAATGGGTCTGGTTACACCAGGCTATGTTGGGCGTGCAGTGCATTGACTACTTCACATCATGTGTTTCTATGTGTAGGAGTGTACCAGTCCCTGCTGCAATGCCAACAACTGCACTTTGAAAGCTGGAGCTGAGTGTGCCCATGGAGTGTGCTGCCACAACTGCAAGGTACCGGCACTAGAATCACTTCAAACTACTGTAGAAACAACTCCAGATCCACTTCAAACTGTATAGAAACGGCTGCTGAAGCAACAGCAGAATTGCTTTAACACACGCAAATGATCCTAGCATGATTTTTCTCTTATCAGACATAATAATAATAATAATGTTGATTTATTGTATGTAGATTTTTCTTTGCATCTTTTGTGTATAAACACAGTCATATATATACAGTCAGCTTGCTGTCTTCTTCTTTGCGTTGTGCTCCAGTCTGTTATTAATCTTCTCAGCTGCGCATATGCGCTGTGTTTGCTAACTTGCCCCTGTGCTGCCCCTCTCTTGCGTTCTTCTGTCCCGTCCCAGCTGAAGAGCCCGGGCATGCTGTGCCGCGCCCCCTCCGGACCGTGTGACCTACCGGAGTACTGCGATGGGAAGGCTGAGTCTTGCCCTGCCAACTTCTACCTGGTGGATGGCAGCTCCTGTGAGAAAGGACAGGCCTACTGCTACACCGGCATGTGCCTGACCCTGGACCAGCAGTGCCAGGCACTCTGGGGAAAAGGTTAGTTTCCTGGCTGTTGTCTGACTAGTGGGTGAACAACCAGGTTTGCGAAACATTCACCATGTGAAGGCTAGAGATGTTGACATACGGAGGATATTTTAAGCAGGTGTTATACAGGTGTAATACATTTAATTCAAGGTATACATTTTAGAAAAATATATCATCGATTGAATTTAAAAACAGCTGCTGTTACTGTAAAGTCATGTATTTATACCTAACAAAACACAAATAGACTGCCAGCTAGTGAGTCCTAACATCATCATGATCACTATTGGATACAGGCCATGTTCTGTGCTATTTGTCTGGTCATGTGATCATGCAGTGTCCTAGAGAGACTTTGTAGTACCACAGGAGTCATACATAACAATATGGGCTCCCATCTGTTAGCCGTCAGGGGGTCACTTAACTCTTTGTTTATGTATACTCTCTACTTTCCCATCACAGATGGCCGTCCTGCCCCTGACCTGTGTTTTAAGAACGTGAACGAAGCAGGGGATACCTATGGAAACTGTGGCAAAGACCTGTTTGGGAAGTACAGGCACTGCAAGGAGAGGTGAGGAGAAATGCCCTCCAAGTCTGCCTGAACTCTGGTTGACCTCTCTTACCTCTCTGTTTCTTATGTGTTATGCTTCTACCAGAGATGCTAAGTGTGGGAAGATCCAGTGTTTGAGCTCGGCTCCCAAGCCCCTTGAGACCAATGCTGTTTCTATTGATACCACTGTCAAACTGGGCAACACAAAAATATTATGTAAGGGGACACATATCTACCAGCCCGGCCAGGGCAATGATAAACAGGAGGACAACAGACAAGGGGATACTCTGGACCCAGGCCTGGTCATGACTGGCACCAAGTGTGGTGAAGACTCTGTACGTATGGATGATGCCCTAAAAGTATTTTGTGGCTGCATTTTCTTTTTTTTTTATTTCACCTGTAAAGCCTCAATGTTGAACTCTACAGTTTACTGGTGGTAATCAGGTGTTTAGCGGTTAGTGAAATCTTTAAATTTTACTGGCATTAATGATAATAATAATAAACCTTATTTGTTTAGCACTTTTCATACAGGAATTGCAGCTCAACGTACTTTACAGAGAGAGATTACAAGCACAATCTTCCCAAATCCTTTACAAAAGAAAAGACAGAAAAGGGCAGTATAACATTGTTAAAATTATCCATTAAATGGTATAAGTTAATATAAGGAATAAGACATAAATGTTATTATAAGGAAGAAGATAGCTATGATGGTTATGTAACATTTTACAGTCTATTAACAAAAAAACATCAAGAGTAAAACAACATACCTTGAGACTTTGCCAGGAAAGTTTCAGTGAAATTGTCTAAATAAAGTAAGCTAGAATTAGCCTAAAAAGAAATCCTCTGCAGGGCTACTCTCCATGAATAGAAGGTCCATCCATTGAAGAATATATTAAAATTACATTGACGGCAGCAATGTCCCATAACAAAAAATGTATCAACAAAATGTTTAATCCAAGGAAAATACTAAATATTATCTTCAATATTGTCAAATGTTCCACATTTCCAAGTTATGACAGCTACAAAAAACGATATCAACAGAATTAATTATACCACTAGATGGTGCTAATCACTTCGTTTGTATTTATTTAGCTCAACTTTATTTTTGAATCAAATGATCAGTCAAATGATCTACTCAAGTAATTTTTTAATAACTCGATTATAACTAAGTGGGCTGGTTTATATGCATTATACAGCAAATTTGTAAAGCAATGTTTAGTTTAAGCCTGGTGTTTCCTTACACATACAATTATGATTCCCAGTTTACCTCTCAGTAAGAAATAAAGCATATTCATTTCGCAGTGGTATAAATTTAATAAATTGTTCAATTGTTTAGTTGTAATTGCAGTAACTTCATCTTGCCAATTGGCAACTTTTTGAGTCACCGGTCAAGGTGACTGGTAGATTAAAAGAAATCTACCAGCCAAGCATTTTTGCTTCTGGTCAAAATAATAAATTGTAATTTTTGTGTCCCATACAGTAGCATATCGTATTAATGAAGTTTCAGTATTTCATTGGGATAATGACGCGACAGCAATACATCACCACATCATAGATAGGCCTACATACTACCTCCATTATAGCCTACTTAATTAGCTGACTGTAGTCAGCCTCGTACAACTGTGTTATCGCCAAACCTCCAATCCTCACTATCCTTAATATCGTCAATATATTTGCAGTGCTTCATCCTCTGCTCTTATTTAGGCTGGCTGTTCTAGGGCTGGCTGGTACCATTCACACTTACCCTTTATTCTCTCTGTAACAATGCAAAAAATGTCATAACTTGCCCAAACTGGCTTGCATGATGGTGTCGGCTATTTCTCTGTACAAGCGCATAGTCTCTGAAATTTACTCACTAAACGGAAAAGCTACTTGCATTTGGAGCTTGGCGGGTGTTAATCCCTGACCCTGTTTATAACCCTTTTATAATATTTAAAAAAGGGTTTACAACCTTATTAATAACCTAATTGTAAATAATGTATAAATCATTTTTAAGGGTAGTCTTATTGGAAAGTTGGTACCCAGTTCAAGTTGTTTTCAGTTATGAAATCATAAACAAAACATTATTTTCTAGCTAAGGATCTAACATTGAAAAGAGTATTGTGTGGTTACTGAGAACTTTCTAGTTTGCTGACAGTGGTTGAGTGGTTAGTGACTAGTGAAGCCGTTTTGGGTATCTTTTGTATTCTCTAATTCAGTGATAAAGACGTACAATGTAAATGTTTTGTTTTACTGATAAGCTTGATACATTGTGTCTGCTATAGATAATATATTCAACTAACTCTCGATGCTGCTGTCATCTAACAGATCTGTTTTGGAGGAGAATGCCGCAATGCATCTTTCCTAAGAGCAGACGTGTGCCACGCCAAATGTCACGGCCATGGGGTAGGTTTATTGGGTGACACTTCTGGGAATGGGGAGTGCCGCCTGTTTTTATCAGTCGTACCACTTCCGTCAGTGTAATATCTGAAAGGGGTTTTCCAATATTATGGTCATAAAGAACCCACTATTTGGACTTTCAGAAATAGATTTCCTTCATACTGTACGTCAGCCAGTGTTCAACTGCATTATTTAGTGGTACTTTACAGACTGAAGTCCTGTTGCATTAAATCTTGTACATGTTTGTTTGCTACAGTATGGGTATGCCTTTATGATGTGCAATTACTGTAAAAAAGCTTAGTGAAATATATTTGATTGTAAGTAGCATACATTTAATTATACAATTTGGAAATTGTTGCACATTTCTCTTGCTAGCTGTGCAACAACAGGCATAACTGCCACTGTGATACGGGCTGGGCCCCTCCCCTGTGTGACCAGCAGGGGGCAGGAGGCAGTGTGGACAGCGGGCCTGTCCTCAGCCGCAGTAAGCCATCTTACTGCACCATCCTCTCCAGCCATTCACACATGGAGCAATCACCTACTGTACTGTACTGTACTGATCTAGTGCCCTGCACCTCTTGTTCTTCCAATAGGCAGTCTCCTACGAGTGATGCTGCTACTACTACTACTGGTTGCTTTTGTCTTATTGCTGGTTGGATTATGGTGCGTCTACAGGCATAAATTCCGGCCGTTAAAAAGCTCTGTTCCACAACAAACGCCAAAGTATGTTTCTACCTGGCATCCTTCCCATAACCTGATACTGTATATCCACCAATGATTGTGTTGCATACAGCATAGCTGTTGCATTACAGGCGCGGCGGTTAACCGAGCGTGTTTCACCCTGCAGTTGTACATCCGTCCCTGAGGGAAAACCTCTTCCCAGAATCCCTGCAGCCGCTCATGCCAACGGCCACGCTAATCCTACCTTCCTGCTAAAGAGACAGGACTCAGGACGGCTGGTAAGACCTCCCCACAGATCTGTAACACAACCATGTAGCATGCCGTACGTCCGGGTGTCGTCCTGACTGGCTGCCTCTGTCAGAGGGATTCTGGCGCTAGTGCAAGTCCTTCATGTGCGGCGCGGAGCAAACAGGCCATCGCGCGTCCGTCACTGAAGCCCCCGCCTGTACCTGAGAGCGCTGTGGTGAAGCCAAGAAGACCCGCTCCAGGCCAGGTCAAGCCGCAGAATTCTCCTCAGACCCAATGCTCCTCCGTGAGTCATCCTACCCCACCTCAGTCCCAGCCGGCGGCCGACGTGCTGGCCCACGTCAGCCACCAGAGGAGAGCTACAGCACCGCCTATACCCATCTTGGGAGTCAAGCCGCAGCGTTTTCCTTCAGCGACAGCTAATACCCGTCCAGAGCCCCCGGACAGGCCTCCACCCCCTTGTCCTGTCATCAGGCCACCGACAGTAGGTTGAAACTGGTCAACCAGAAAACACACTTGTAATATGCAGTAGCTATATCACTTAATCCTAGTCTGATTGAATGTTGTTAACGCCGTTTGATGTTTTAATGAAGGAGCAGCAACAGAAAAACCAGGTTTGCGTCAACGCCCTCCAGAGAGAAAAGGCTGCACTAGCTCCATCTTCTGGACAGAAAAAGCCAAACAGGTAACTGGCTTTGCGGCTGAATAGATTTTCTCTCGTCTTTCTCGACAAACACCACACAGGTTTTCATTGATTCTTGCATTTTTGTTTTGTTTTTAAGACTTTAAAGTTGTATGGCTCTGGAAGACATTATGGACCACTGCCGATATCACAGAAGAGGATTCCAACTCTTTTTACCATTAACCGCTGAAATAAAGAGAGGATGTTGCACTATAAACAGCTGAGCGTATAGGCATCACTGTGTATTTAACGGTAGTAGTAGGGAAGTTATGTACTGTGTCCCACTTTAATTTGAGCCAGTCCAGTGAAAATGTCTTAAAAAAAAATTAAAATAGCCGTGTGTCCACTTTACCCACTTGAACCAGGCAACCTTTAAACCTTACCTTTTAATAAACTTAACATGTTTTGTTACTCAGAGTGGTCCAATGGCAGTGTTGAAATCTTCTGAATGTATTCATTCAATGCAAAGGAATGTTTAAACTGTTGTTTATACTATGAGTAGCATGTACTACAGTATAAGGGGATCTCTTATATTTAAAATGTGCGCCTTTTAGTATGGTGCTTATTTGTGTGAATTTTAAACTGGACTCAAAACCATTTGGCAGTCCATTGTGCATGCTGTATAGGTTTATGATGATGATGTAGCAATAACTGCTTTTTTTCTCATGGTTTTATATTGTATGTTGCGTTGCACTTTTAGCAGTTGTGCTGAATATTTCTAAAACGACTGTTTGTATTACAGTACATACCATGGCTATGACACTGAACAGCTGTGATGAACTGTCTGGGGATTATAAATTGCTGTTGTGTTGTTTACAATGTTAAATGAGCCATTTGTTTCCCTCTCAACCCCAGAATGAGAAATTAACTTAACATGTTCTTGCAAATGTGTGTTCCTGTCAGAGTTTGCAATTTGCTTGTCCGACGATCAGGTTGAACGTGTCAAAGTATCTTTTTCTTGACCTTTTCCTTGTGTTTGGAAATTTGCTGTTCTGTGTTTTAAGGCCAGCCCTAACTCTGTTTCTTTACCTAGGAAGGCAGCAAATGCTTTATTTAGATAATCTAGGCAGGGGCTTTTTCCCTGGCTCTGCCCGACTATTGCTTTGAGATACATTCATTTCGCTGAGATTATAGTCTGGAAACTTTCTTCGCATTAGTGTTTTCACAGCCACCCTGCTGGCAGTCCAATCAGGGTGGGTTAGTGAGATAACGTTTAAGTCGAGTGTGTTTCGAAATGGATGTAGAACTAGATGAGGTGATCAACACAACAGTTGTAGAAACGCTGATGGTTAAACGCTGTCCAGTAGTATCACAATTAATCAGAGGTCTACACCCAGTAGGAGGAAACGCCTGTTAACACAAAGTTATTTATTCACAAAGTGAATTTTAGGTCTGGCTACACCAGTCTAGGGGTCCTTGGTATTTGCTTGTCTGGGGGTCCTCTTTTGGGTTAATCCATGCTTAAACTAGTGTTTCACTAGCTGTAGAGTGAGATTCAATGTTTTACAAGATGAGAAAAGTGAGTTCAATTTTAATTGTGTCTGCATTGGAAACCCGCTAGTTTCACCTCATGAATGGAAGTACTGTACACAACATACCAGATTTTACATTATTGGACTTATGCAAACTCAGTATCAGTATGAATCACTGTGCCTTCTACTGAATTTATATAAACTGGTAGAACTGTCATTTGTGCTTTACCTTTTTTCTTTCATTACATTATTCATAACATTATAACAGTTATGTAAAAAAGCAGAAACATAATGATTAAGTATGTGATGATATAAATGTACTGATATTCAAACTCACCAATATTTGTATTGCTACTTAATTAGCTCTAGACATAGATAATATTTACAGCACTCTCCAAGAGTGGCCTGTAGATGGCAGCATAAGCTATAGTCTTGATTACAATCCCAAAACCTTACAGCAATACACCATACTGTATAATATGTTACCTAAACATTTATCCTCAATGTAATAATGACATTTATTGAGTTACAATCTTGTTTACAATGTTCTACCTTTGTAATGTAACATTTAACAGTATGCAGGAGATATGGGATCCATTTGTTTGTGCCCATGTTTTAACCTGTTCTGCAGCAATTGGGGCTTTACTTAGCTCATGGAAAGCTAAGTAATCTGGCTACTGTATGCACTAGCTTGCAACCTTTCCCTTTAAACCATTGATTGATCAATAGAAAGTAGGCGGAGGGTTAAAAAGAAACCCCCTCACAGCCCTGGTGGAGATTCTGAAAGGTGGGTGGCCTTTTGATCATATGTCCTTTACTGAGATGAAAGCTGTATCCCAATCAAAAGGCTGCTAAATATCAAGACCAGACCCCTGGAACTTGACCTGAAGCAAAAGCCTATACGCACATACTGTACTGCACTGTAAGTGGGTTACTGTACACCTACAGTACACTATGAGCAACATATTCATTCTGGGCAGAATATTTCCCCCCAAAAAACTAGTTTAGCCTCCAACCACCATGAACTAATTTGTTTATAAAGAACTATTCCCAGCAGAAGTCTTCACAACCTTACAGTATACTATTCAGATGCAAGCCTTAGGACTACAAATGAACAAAGCACATTATTCACGCACGGGCAAAGCGTCCACTGTGCGTGTGTGTGTCATGATAGCCAATAAATACACACTGCTGCTTTTCAAATGAAAGGGTGGTCTTCCACAGGGCCGATGGACAGGGCGTGTGACGTGTGATGGCTGCTCAGAGGGAGGCAGAGCCTTGGCGGGGGAACATTTTTAGCATACAGCCTAATTGCGCCACCTGCTGAGGATAATTAGTGTTCGTTATCATGTCACTCCCCGTGGCGTGTCAATCATTAGAGATGATGAGCGGCTGAAGGATAAAACACAAGGGTGACACCTCTGCCCCCTCAACCCCGCTGCGGGATGCGACACAGCAAGGAGGGGAGAAGAAAGACTATCTTTCACCCGCTGAAAGCTCCCCTACCTGCTGCAATGGTCTAATTAAAGTGTTTTTCTACTTGTTACTGATTAGCTGCATTACATCTCTCTCTCCCCGCTATTCAGCTGAAGGACTGAAGGAAGGGGGTGGGGGAGAGACAGGGTATCCATTTTTTTATCTGTCTTCTAACACTTTCATTGTCTCTTGCCTAGAGTCTTGACTACAAATCTTAGCCTAACCTTAGCTGGCTGTCAATGACTAAGACTAATTCCTCATATAAGGTCAGTTTCATACTTGATGAACTCACTTTTAGAAGAGTATTTTAATCGTCTTGCAGGTGTCGTCTACACCAGCTAATAGCAAGCCCTTACATGAGCTTAGTCCCTGTGTGTTGGGTTTGTACCCAGCAGTTTGTGTTGTCCCCAGACTGGAGTCTGCTGTGCTGAAGGGGTTACATGGTTAAGTGCTTCTCTGATTGAGGCACTTGCCGCTGGCAGTGAAAGGTCATCATAAATGATGAATGAGAGGAAAATGTCACCTGGGAGGAGAAAGGCAGTAAAGAAAAAAGCAGGGTGAGAGTCCATGTGACCGGCCTCTACAAAAACGTCCCTCTGCCCTCTGTTTTACTGCCACAAATCATCTCTTTGCCCATTTAGCCTTGTGATGCATCACAGTTGCTAAAGAGAATTAACTTATCTTATTAGAGCAGCATGCAGTATTTAGTAAGGCCTATATAGGACAACAGCAGGAGCACTACTGTTAGACAGCCAAATCAGTCTCACATTGGCTGGGGCATAATATCATCTTGTTTATCCCCAATGGCAGCTGACAGTTTGACTTATCACCTTCATTCAGATCAATATAAGGGAAATCCCTTAGTCTCCCAAAGGGATGAGGCTACTCAAACCACAGAGACCAAATAATAGCTATTTACCTTGAATTAATGCCCATGGTCATTTTAATATGATTAATGTGTGTGTTCTCCTTGGCTTTTAACTCATTTAAGGTCAAATGAATAGCACAAAAATGATAGACTATGCGTTAATGTACAATATATAGAGATGGGAATGAGGAGGCAATGGAGAACTACATCTTCATGTTTTGGTTTCATCTTTATTGTAAACAGAGCACAGTTGTTTTTTTAAATACCTCTTCCTACAAACAATTCTTACAAAATACATGTACATTACACATCACTTTCATGTATCATATTTAAAGTGTTATTTACACATCATTTACTGCAGACACATACAAAAAACATGCAGTAATCCACCATTAGCATATCCCTCACATTAGTTTGCATCTCGGAGATCAGAAATCAGAGATTTAATTTGATGGAAAAATGTCATTTATTTTTAAATAAAATGTCTAAAACAAACAAAGCAAATTAAAATATATTCCTATATATTATAATCCAACAATATAAATATATGTATTTACATTATAATGTATTTTGGAGAAAGCTTTTATTTACAGCTATCAAATCTCATAATTTGAAATCATTTGATTTTGAATAAACATCCAAATATATTTCACCAGCTTCATTAGAAATCCTATTCATGATTTTACAATGATAACACGCTATAGTAAAAGCATACAATGTACTGTTATTTTCTCATCAAGCACACTGTACTTGGACTTCTTACTTTAAAATCATAAACACAGACCACAGAACACAATCTTTAACTTGCTCATGAGGTAGCCAGCAGTCCAACAACATAACGTCTGTCAGAGGAAATGCTGTGCTGAAGATACTGAAGAACAAACATCATGCCTAGCATGTGCTGGAGCGTGGCTACTAGTTCCTGTCTTTGTGTTCCTGGTGTTCCCAAGGCATGGGATCATTTTCATCCACATTCGACCCTGACTCTCTCTCATGCCAGAACTGCTCCACGTCGGGCAACACTACGCCGTCTTTGAGGCTCATCCCGTCTGGCTCTCCCCCTCCTCCTCCTCCTCCTCCTTCTCCTCCCCCCCCACCTCCGTCTTGCTCCGGCTGGGTCGGGGCATCTCTTCTAGGACCCTGGGCGGCGCTCACAGAGAAGCCCCGGCCCCTCCTCGGCTGGCCCGAGGTCTCCGGTCTGGGGCAGGGCGAGTGCGGGGCGGTGGGGTTGTGCGGCCCAGGCTTGGGCTTCGGGGGAGGCTGTTTGCGCAGGGTGAGCCTCCTCCACAGCCCGCGGTAGCCCTCCTTAAACTCCTCGGACAGGGAGAGGATGATGAGGGGGTTCACCAGCGACAGAGAGAAGGTGAGCAGCTGAGCAGAGAGGGAGAGGAGAAGGGGAGGGGAGGAGACGAGGGTTCCCTCACCGTCGCTCTCTGCCGCCGCCGCTGAGTGGCTCTCCCACAGCCACACCACCCACTGGGGAAGCCAGAGGATCGCCATGGCAACGGTCAGACTGAACACCATCAGGGTGAGCTTGCGGGATCGTATCTGGGTGCGCAGGTTCTGCGTCTTGCTGGAGCGCCGCTGGCAGTGGCCATAGGCTTTCCAGAAGTATAGCAGTGCGAAGCTCAGTGGCGCGCAGAAGACGCCCAGTGGGTACGCCTTGACGTACACCGCCATGAAGTCCCTGGCCTCCGGGGGGACCACCGTGACGCACGCCAGCCCATCGCCGCCCCCCCGCAGAGTGGCAAACATCCACTGGGGGATGTTGACGCAGCAGGCAGACAGCCAGGTGAAGAGAAGCACAACCAGGATGGAGCCCAGGCGGACACTCACCTGCTTGGTGGGGTTGGACACGTAGCGGTAGCAGGCTTTGGCCATGGCGGCCACCGTAAAGCTCTTGGCCGCCATGCAGGACTGAAGGAACCAGTCGGCTGTCTTGCACACCTCCCAGCCCAGCGTCCAGTCGGGACGGGAGTAGGAGGCGGCTCTGAAGGGCGCGGCGAACGCCAGCACCAGCCCGTCGGCCAGCATCAGGTTGAAGACGAGGGAGTTGACGAGGGACAGCTTGCCCTTGTGAGCGTTGGACACCAGGATGCCCATGGCGGTGAGGTTGCATGCCAGACCCATGGCACAGAGCACTCCCAGGACCGTCGGCAGAAGAACCCTCAGCTCCCCTGGACTCAGGTGCTGGGTGGTGGACCCGCGGTCCATGAAGGACCATTTGTCTATTGAGCTGTTTGCCCTGGTGACGTTGCTGCCACTGGAGAGCCACTCCATCCTGTCCAACAAGAGATGATATAGTCTACAATAGCCTGTAGATTATCTTTTTGAAGATTTCTAGGATTATGGAGGTCAGGAACAGAAAGATCTAGAAGAAAGAATAGTCACTCGGACAAATCTAATCCTGTTTGTAATAGTCGCATCAGACAACGAATCAGTCTGCGATCAGTGATCACAGCAGTGTCGGTGTCTATCTCTGGGTTTGTGCTGAAAGAAAAGGACGCAGGAGCTTGCACGCTCCAGTTATAAAGACACCCTCTGATTGACAGCTGCTTTCCCCAGCTAATGGAGTTAGCGACAATGTCTGCAGCCTCATGTGGCCAATTAGGGGGAAAAGTGTAATAATATGCACTGCATGACTGCATAGCGTTCCTATGTTGAGTCAATATACAGTATGTCCCATACAGGTGTAGCTGCTGCAGTACATTGTGCCTTTTTTTTTTTTTTTACACACATGTATTCCACATTAGGAAATATTCACATAATAGGTTTTGGAGTTTGTAATAATTTTTACACTAGACTTGCCACTTGTCATGCCACAGAAAAAGCCTTAAAATAACTTAAGGGTGGTTCTAGGAGTAAGATAGCTACATGGAAATAAACCACCCACAGTGATAAGTGGATAAAAAGCAACTTGTAAAAGTCTTACAATCAAGTAAACAGTTAGTGTGTCTATTGTTCCACACGAGGGCGCCCTTGCATTACACGCAGCAATTCTGAAAGCATACAAACATCTGAACTGTTCGTTTTGCAGAATCAATGCAACAATGCAGTTCTTCTTGCACATCTTTATTATTTTTTTATTATTCAAAGGATATCCAGTTAGCATAAAGACTGCATGGTAATTAATTGCATTTCAATACATTCTGAGCTATAAAAACTTTGTTTCAACTAGGAAGTTTCACAAAGGAGGTTGTTTAGAAGACAGTTTAATGGAATCACGTGTAGTAAGTCCCTGATTTCACAGAGTTCATTTTGTCCCTTTTTTGATTCTCCCTTCGGGAGTCACCTCTTCTCAGGAAAGTCGTTCATTCCCTCAAATATACACAGTTAATTGTGTGGGATGTCTCCAAAACTGACCGGAGATCAGCGTCAAAACAAGATTATTTGTTCAGGTTACCCATCTTTGGTAAGAGGAGAAACATGGACAGGCATCGCACCAGTGTGAACTCAAGCACATGGACATTAGACAGAGAAATGCCTTTACTTGCATAGTAACAAGGATGATCTGTAGATTTTTAAAGAAATATTATGCAGGCTGTCTGCTTCAGTATTCAATGCAACACATGCAGTCCAAATGCTATGCTATCTTTATACGGCATTTTTATGCCAAAGAATACATAATGATTTATGTTTATGATTTTAATATCTACAGATCATATTAAATGACTATCCAAATAAAGTAATACATAGTAACTAAATTTGTAACATATTAAAGTAATGGTTTGCCAAATTCTGTTTGTGTACGACTGACTGCAGTGTGAAATGGGACAATATCACGTTCTTTATACACATCCCACCATAAGTAGATGGGTTCAACCCTGAAAACAGCACATACTGCAATCTTAACCACATTGCTTAAAGCAGTTGTTCCACATGAGAATTTAGATTATATTATCTAAAAGGGCAAAAACCTACGTTTTGATATTTCAAAAACATCCACACTCCTTCTTTTATTGGGGGGGGGGGGGGGG
>JAODOY010026278.1:0-18915 GCA_025399855.1 Forbesichthys papilliferus | reverse complement strand
AGCAGACACAGTGAAAGCTCCAAGAAAATAAGTCATAAGCATAACATATACATCTCTCAAGCTAGCGTCTGATAAACATGTTCACACAGATGTGATCATATGAAAAATATTACCGTGTGCGCCTCTTGACCAAGTGCAGAATAATCATTCATCCACATCCGCTTCTTTCCCATAATCCAATAGTTATGACCTTAACTCTACTCATGTGATCTTTTACATTTTCATATCGAAATAAACCTTAAAGGGTGCATTTTTTTTAACTAAACAATATATTTATATAAAATTCTTAATTTGATACATTTTTTTTGCAACTCACCTTTTACATTATATTTGTTTAACATGAATAGCTTCATAAACTCAATATATTTATGGCATAAACCTACAAATGGAAATGTAACAATAATAATATCTGTGACAGTTACAACTTGTAATGCTACATGTATCAGACGTTCAAGCACAGCACATTTGCTCATGTGATGTGGTGCTAATAGATGGAAGAGGTTGAGGCTCTGGCCGTAGGGGCAGTTGCCTCAGCAAAGCATTAGAAGCACTTGTGTGTGTGTGTGTTACAGTAACTACTAAATGTTTACAGTACAGAGCCTTTTTTCTCATTGTATTGTAAGTAAAGGTATGTAGATCTAGGGAGAACATTTCCAGGTTGTACGGTATATGTATTTACAAGCAAAGCAATTATATGTTAACTTAAAAACTGTGGACCTGCCTACAGTACACACTGTGTGAGAGAATTTAATCACCTACTGTACATACTTCCCATGAACTGTCTTCTGATAAAATGGGAGTGGTGCATTTGTTTGGAAAAAGCCAATTAGCAGAAAATTCAAGGAAGAAAACTCTAAATATTTCCTCAGAGGAACACCAACATCAAATACGAACGTCTTTACACCAAACTCGGTCTGCATGAGTATTAATTTGCTTCTAAATCACCAAATTATATTACTCTACTTATCACCTAATACTCAAAAGATTATCTTACTCTCCTCAAGTAAAGAAAAATGAGAATCATTCAGATTATCACTTTAGGGGGATTTACAAAAGAATAGTTTCCACTCATACTGTTAAATGTGCAGCAAATGCCAGACAAAATAAAAATAAGAGCTATTGCCGCAGGTATTTACTTTAATATCTGACTACGGTTAAAAATATAGCTTAACTGTCTGTATGTCTGGTTGTCACTGCGACTCCAGACATCAAAAGGTAAATTGGGTTCAGGCAGTTCAGTTAGAGTTGCTTCCGTTTTAAACTTTTTTCCAACGGAATTTAGGAAAGCATTGATACTTCAGAGTTTGAATATCAACCATCGTCCTCCAGCATCCCTCAACATAACGTGAACTCCCACTCTCTTGTTAATTTATTTTAAATGATTAATGATGTGCTGCGGAGTGAACAGGATAAGCAGCTATATGAATGTACTTGCTTTTCTAACAATTATAATTATTACATGGCTTCTAATGGCACCCCTCTTTACTGCATAGAGCAGAGCTAAAAGCTCTTGGTAAGTGTTATTATTCTGGTGTCTGTTTTAACTGCTTTTACTATAGTTTTATCGCTGCATACAAAACCGTAGAAAAGAGCACATTACACTTCCAGAACTGCTTGCATGCAAATTTAATGACAATGGGACTACCTGAACTGAGCATCATATTAACACATGATATACTGTAGAAACAGCGCTCCATATTTAAAGGCTTTGCTGTGTTCCTCACATTACCTGAATTAGTTTCTGTTTATTATTTCTGGCTTTCCAACGAGTGTGTTGAAAGGAACGGAGCGTTTATACACAATAAGGCATTACTATTAGCAAGCTGTCTCTTGGTAATATTTTACTGTTTCTGCTTGTTCTTTTGCATAAATATTGCTCTGCGATTGTAATAATGCAGACAAATCAAATTATATTTCAGTCCAAGAGGGTGGGCATATTTTAAATAACCAAAATTATCATAGAAAAAAATGTAGGCATTAGGTTTTGAATATAGAGGCCTTTATTTACAAAATATATTATCTTTTTCCTGTATTTCAGTCTAGCCAGGATCCTTTGTATTATCGATTGGCAGCTTGACAGAAAATTCTAGTGTCTTTTCAATCAAAATAACCTTGCTTAAACCTGACGTAACATAACATAAATAATTGTTTGAAGTTGTGATGGTATTATCCACTCGTCCCTCTTCTGTGTAGGGTGAAATGTTCTTGATATATTCCAATTGTCATTGTAATTAAGATGTTTCTTCATCCTCTAATGCCCCTCAGCCAGTGCTCATCACTTCTTCAGCCAATCACATCATTCCTCTTCACTCGTAGCACTCCAGCCAAGTCATTGTTCATCAGAGAGGACTTTTCACCACCAGCGGAACATTCTAGATGGCCGTTCAATAATTAAACAGGCACAAACAGAGCAGGACAGTGCTGCCATTTTTCTGGGTTGTCACCGGCTTTTACGCCTATGGCCTGCTGGGGCTCTTGCTAATAGCCTAGTTTATGTGTACTCACTGATTTGTTTGCTGAGTTGACTTGCTTTCCAGCAATCAATGGGTTAGAAATTGGTGGTGGTGTGTGTGTGGGAAGGGGGGGTCATATTCGGCAGTGGTGAGTGCAAGCCATTTCATTAGAACAGATTATTCCTTACTTTCTGCTAAGCCTGTAGTTGTACTTTTTGTGCTTAGGGTTTCTTTGAAAAGCTGTCAGAATTGAAAGCATCAACCTCCTGGATTGGTGTGAGGTTTGTTTAGCAGATGAGTATGGAGTTGATGAATAATCAAATGCCGATGAATATTGCATAGTCCAACCATTCTTCTGGGTTTTTAGGGGAGTTTGCACACTGATCACCAAAGCTCTTCTGTGTCATGTGGTGGGTGCACTGCAGGTTTTTCCTAACGGCACAGAGCTGCTGTACATCCTGTCTCATGAGTTTACACAAGCTACAAATCATCTCCGTATCTCCATTCCGTCACCAACGCACTTGTTATTCTTGCCTTTGTTGTTGCCAGTGTGATTTATGGCAATAACTTGTATCCTTCCCGTCTAACTGATCACACTATTGATTTATTCTAATTTGAGTGTCTCTTTATTGTAAGAGCATTACATTGGTAATATCTGCCTCTGCATCAATTGAAATGTAGTGTCACTGCTCCCGCACATAAAGTTGTAGCAAACATCTATAAAAATGCCCCTACTGCTTCCATACCTGGTCACTCTTTTGGAGACCTGCACACGCATGCACGTTTACACACACACACCAATAGACAGTTTTGTAATTAGCATAGTAATCAAATCAGAGGCAATTTCAGGTAGTAAAATGTGTTTGCTGGTGTTAACTGGATTTACTCCACGCACACACAGCGCCTGGCTTCAGTGAACAACATCTCTACTATTCATCAGTGGTGCTTTGCCTCTATTGTCCTTATTAAGTTTACCCCTCCCTTGTGAACAGCCATTCGACTGCTCACAATGAAGAAGCTATATTGCTTGCTCTAGTCAATGAGATAAAGTTGTGGGAAATGAAAGTAAACTTTGTAAAGCATTGCTCCTCTAATGGCTTGCTACAGTGCAATTTGGAGTTTTGTATTCTGTGTATTGCTCAGGCTGTTTACAGCTTCCTTCCACTTCTCTCTAGTTAAGGTTTTACCCATCATTACACTTCTTTTGAGCTAAAAGTGTCATTTCTGTTTCCCTTCCTTTGAACATGCCCTAACTTGATTGGCTATCTGACTGCGAGAGAGACTTTTGTTTACAGTCCAGACAACACACCTGTTGTCAGAATTTGATTTTTTAAGTCACATTGTGCTGAACGTTTGAAACATAGGCCTCTGCAGACATGTCAGCTGTTTAAGCTAGCCTTTCTCAATCTAACCAAAGTTCTACTCACGTACTTTAGTCGTAACCTACTATGTTGATGTTGAAGTGATGCGGAAGTTCTGGAAGAGTTTTTGTAGCTTAGCAACAATGAGAGGTTTCAATGGATGGCTTTTCACACTTCATGCAGACCAGAATGACCTAGTCTTCCACACAAGTCAATGGTGAGGTCCAGGGATTTCACCATAGTATCGCCCATTATCTCTCTCTGGGGGCGCTAATGGGTATTTTGAGTACCTACAATCAATCTGAGGTATTTCTGCAGTTAACTGTTTTGGGGTTAATTGACTTTGCTTCAGGCCATGTGTGGTAGAGCTGTCTGGGCGCTGCCTATGTCAGCCTCCAAAGCAAAATTTCATTAGTGACACGACCACTTTTAAGACAAGAGTTCAATATTTGCTTCCATTTAAATGCCTTTCAGTGCTCCATCTCTTTCAACTATCTTTGGGAGGGCTCTGAAAACGAGGTTGTGTTTGAGTGGACACACAGACCTTCTATTAGTCAACCATGTTTCTGTCTCCCCAGGCCACGATGAGCGCTCGTCCACAGAGGATCCTGGACTCTGGATCTCTGACCCAGTCAGCGCCAGCAAGCCCCACCAGCAAGGGAACCCACATCCACCAAGCTGGGTTAGCGGAGAGCTCTCACTCATACTCAACACTGACACTCTGCCGCCAACCACAAACAGCCACGCTGTAGTGATGTATACGGATTGCTCATCCTATCTGCTGGCAGGGTTTAGCAGGCCAGCATGCAAACACACAAACAGACACACTTGTGCGCGCCTATAATCGCTATCGTGTACAGATGATGCACTTCCTTTTGTCTCTTTTGGACGTTTTTGTCAATGTATGTCATAATGATTAATTGTTTGTTTCTTAAGTGGAGGCTACTGTGTTTGGAAAAGAGACAGGGTGCTTTATGAAGGAGGCAGTGGGCAAGGAGAGGAAAATAATTATTACATGAGTTCTGACACTAAGACCAAAATCCTTATAGGCAAGTCTCGCCACTTGGAAGCCATCTTGAAGATGCCTTCAGGCAGTTATTAGGAAGAAGGTGTTAAAATGAATGGGTGGAGAGACATAACCACTCTTTCAATGGTCACCAGGACATAAAAACTGCATATATACAATTGTGAGTCAAATCGGGTAAAAATTGCTTAAAGCGGGTACTTTAGGACTTTGCCCCAAAATAAGGTTTAAAAAGCTGTTTTCCCCACGTTAAACTACTAGTTGGCTTGCGTCAGTGCAACCACACGATTAGATCAACAGTTTAATGATTGACAGTTGTAAAACAGACGATTTGCTCTTTTGGGGACGAGGGATGGGATATGTGCCTCCAACTGCCATATTTGCAGTTTCAGAATCCTCCCATAGAGCTCCATTTAATATTCTCCAAGTGGCCTGTCTCTTCTATATATAGTGTCTCTGGTAAGACGGCATCCAAAGCATGTGTTCCTTATTGGTGATAAAAGCCATGTGAATGTGACTACTGGGACATGCGCGCCTCTCTCTGGTGTCCACATTGCTTAGACAGTGTGCTGAAACTGCTTGGGTCATGTATTAAAAGCACAGAGACGGTAGCCTCAGCCCACACTAAGCAACGTTCCAACATCTCCTCTGTACCTCCGCCTCCTTCTCAACCTCTTCTCAATCTCTCCCCCTCCATCTCCACCTCCTTTTTTCTCCTCCTCCTCCCTTCACCCCCCTCATCCTCCACCTTCTCCTCATCTTTCCTCCTCCACCTCCTCCAGAGGTTCTCCTCCCATGCCCAGTGCCAGCAGCTCCAGCTTGACCAACGAGGTGCCCAAACCGCCCACGCGGGAGCAGCCGTCCACGCGGTCACCCTACACGCCCACGCTCGGCGGACAGGCGCCCCATTCGCACCAGTTCCCTCGCACGCGCAAGATGTTTGACAAGGGGCCTGAGCAGGTACCTTGGGGAGCCCAGCACCTCTTGTTTCCTCTGCTGCCATCCGCTACAAACTGTAGTTCCTGGTGAACAGTACTGGGACGAGGTAGGGCTGGGCGATATGGACCAAAAATAACATCCCGATATAGTTAGGTTGAATACCGATACACGATATATATCGGTATTTTCTATAAAGTAAGCTAAATCTTCATGCATAGAGAAAAAACTGGAAACCTGACGGAAATGTGACATTTTTTATTTTTAGTGATATTAATTGACGTGAGCTTTCTCTGGTGTCTCCGCACCATTGACACTCTGAACGCAGGCATGGAGTGAGAGACAAATAAATCGAAAAGTCATGAATAAATGCAGAATATAACTATATTGATAGAAACGATATTGTCTAATTTTAAATCTCTTTTGAAAAAATTCTGATATACCGATATATACCGGTATATCATCCAGTCCTAGGACGAGGAATAGTGAAACATGTAGGTTTAGGCAATATGTAGTCTCGCAGAGCAAGCCTTAAAATGTAAAGTCTGGGGCACAGCGCTGGCTAACTGCATCAAGACCCGCCTGCTTGACAGAAGAGGTATTTTGATTGACATGCACGACCACCAACTACGTAATTCGATTACCAAATTGAACATTACATTTACACTGAGGAATTTGCTGGAAGACTAAACAACACTACTGGCTGTTTGCATGACGTGTATCTTTAAAATGAATACAATGCATCTGGAAAGTATTCCCAGCGCTTCACTTATTCCACATTTTGTTATGTTACAAGCCTTATTCCAAAATGGATTAAAATATGTTTTTCCTCAAGATTCTACACAAAATACCCCATAATAACAAAGAGAAAAAAGTTGTTTTTACATTTTTGTAAATGTATTAAATAATAAATAAGAGATAAAGGCACGAGTCTCTAGCACTGTTATTTTGGGGGTCGTGAGCTGAACATTTTGAGAACCACTGGCTTAACCAGCGTGGTTAAGCTACTGTGTGTCCATGGTTGCTGACCCCCTGTGCTAGACTATCTTGTCCCTCTTTTTACATTTACTGGGATGTCACTGAAATGTGTGCAATTCCAGGCAGGAAAATGTCAACATGTTTGTTAGAAGAATGTTAATATCTAAACCACTGAAACCAGTCTATGCTTTAGGCAGCGGTGGAATAGAGTATGTTGTGGGAAACCCTGTGAGTGTAGCATCATCATTACTACGTTCATCTCCTCTCTGTGTCCAGGCTGCAGAAGATGGAGATGAGCCCGGTCACAGGAACTACATTAGTGCCACCCTTCAGACTGGCTTGTGTGACTGGAGCGCCAAGTACTTTGCCCAGCCAGTCATGAAGGTACGCAACACCTCTATTCCTTCTCTTTGTTTCCCACCCACACACTGTAATAAATGACTCTAATTATAAGGTTCCAAAATTATTATTCCTATGAATTACTAGTCGTAAAATAAAGCAATCACGGGGCACATAAGCGGGTTTGCTCTACTTTAAAGTTGAAACATGTTAAGTGTGATTTAACATGCAAAGTGTAATTTATTGTTTCTGTTGATTGGTTTTTGCAGTCAATGTAAAGTTCCTTTTTAAATGTAGCAAGACAATCTTGGCCTTTAGTATGCTTCTGTTAGCTTGGGTTAACTTTTAGTTAAATGGGGCAGGTTCTACCGGTCTGCATGCATGTCTTCATACACTTCATCCTCTTCCACTTGCAAATGATTAGCGGCCTGGTTAGTTTGAGTTGCATTCAGGCACGTCACCCAGCCTGATTGTAGCTTTACTCTTGCTTCACGGCTGTCATGCTCCATTCTGTCAACCTTCTTGCTATGTACGGTATGACGTTAACACTAAGGGCCTACTGTGCTGGTGCTCGGCCCTGTTCTCCAACCGCTCCTCCCTGTGTTGATCACGGGTTTGCTTGCTGTCTCGGTAAGGAGTAGGGTTGGGTACCGAACTCTGTACTTTTAAGAGTACTGACCGAATTACGTCGGTCCTACCGAGTACCGATTGAGATTAAATCAATCGGTTCCAGATTTCGGTACTTTAGCGAAACGTTTAGAGAGAAACGTGAGCAAGATTACATCATCGCTGCACAGCCTGCAGCTTGTTTAATGTTCAACACAATCACGGCTACGATGAGCCAAAAGAAATCACAGGTTTACCTTTTTTCTGCACTTTACTCCCACTTGTCATGGAGGGTTACATTTATCCAGGGTTGGCTGCAGGAGTTTCGATAAAAAAATAAAGTTCTGGCCTATTTATAGATTGCTAAATTTTCAAGTTTGAGTTACCGGAACGGCACCGGTATCGATTTAAATGTGAACGGTACCCAACCCTAGTAAGGAGGGCAGCAGCCATCGGGCTGCAGAACCACACACAGATGTGTGGCTATAATACTATAATGTGTTATTCTGGCTCTAATGCCTTTACTTATAAGTGTTCCCCACTGAACGACTATCGTGAATACTCTCTCTATATATATATTTCTCTCTCTCCCTCTCTCTCTCAATCCAGCTCTACTTACTCTTTCAAATAAATGGGATGAATATTATTTTTGCGGAGATGTATAGATTATTAAAATGCAGATGATTCAGAGTATTCATTCATAACATGATATTATCATCTTGCTAAACTCATAAACACATACAGTAGCCATCACACACACACACACACACATAATAGACTGTTTCACATTCACATTCAACTCTGCTCATTGAGGTTTCCTGGGTGGGAACCAACAGAGATTGCATGATGAGACGCGTATAGGGGGGAGGAAATATCTTAAAGGAGAAAAGTACAAGATTAGAAAAGTAAGTTGGGCAGACAGTGTGACTCAGAATATCTAGGAACAACAAGATAAAAATATAATAACAAGTTAAATATAATATACATGATGAGCGAGCTGTGTTGGTGAGAGAGAGAGAGAGAGAGTGAGTGTGAGAGAGAGAGAACGAGCACTCCAAATTAAAAACGTATGAGAACTGCGTGAGGGGAATCGAGAGACGTCAAATGTGGCAGCAGTGTGATAGTAAATGGGAGGAGACAATTGGCCTGAGCATGAGAACATGCGAGAGAGAGAGAGAGAAAGAGTGCGCGGCCAAGACGTTACGCTGTGGCGTCGACCAGAACGCTGTGTAGGCAACATTTTGAGTGCTTCCATAAAACTCCACTCCATTATGAGTCTGTGTGAGTCTGTGCACACAGGTTATCGTTATCATATCCCTGTGTCAGCGACGAGAGAGAGAGACAGAGAGAGAGGTAGGTCCATATCTGCTGAGAGAGAGAGAGAAAGAGAGAGGTAGGTCCATATCTGCTGAGAGAGAGAGGTAGGTCCATATCTGCTGAGAGAGAGAGGTAGGTCCATAGCTGCTGAGAGAGAGATAGAGAGAGAGAGGTAGATAGGTCCATAGCTGCTGAGAGAGAGAGATCGACACAGGTGAGAGAAAGGTAGAGAGAGCATCCATGCCCCTAGATATTGTGGTGTTTGTTTGACGATCAGAATGGGCATGTTTGTGCTTATCAATATGAGTGGGGAAAAGGGGGGCAAAGGGTGAAAAACAATGCAGGATGCCAGGCACTGATGCAGCTAAAGATTATCCAAAGATAGTACGCCCCTTCGACAAGTCAGGAATAGAGTCTAGTCAATCTGAACACTAATACATCACAGAGAAGTATGACTAAATCATATGCAGGGTTTAAGCCTGCATGGAGAAAACAATATGACTATCATCTGAACTGTGTGCACCATAAAACAAGCTAGAGAAAACAATATGATGGTATAATCTAAACTGGGTACCATAAAACCAGTTGGAGAAAACAATATGATGGTATAATCTAAACTAGGTACCATGAAACCAGTTGGAGAAAACAATATTATGGTATCTGAACTGTGCACCATAAAACCAGTTGGCTATAGCATACGCATACCATTCTCGTTATATTACGTTGGAGAAACCATTTGAGAACAAGACAATTGCCAAATGACAATTGACAAATGTACACACCAAGTCTAAACTATCTAGCAGGAATGGAAGAAAAAAGGAAACACAAACGTTTGAGGAATTAAACCTCAAACGTTGAGATATTTCTCATTATTCTCAATATATTAAGTATTCTCATTTATTTCAGTCCCCTTTGCAAAGCGTGGTACAGCTCGGGAAAGCACTTCTTCTTGTGACCTGACCAGTGTAAAATAGAGCTATTTATTTAATAGTTATGGAGGCATCATTCATGGAAATGTCATTGAAACGATTAATTTAAACGACGCTGCACTCTGGCCTGTGTTTTTCATCCCGCATGAGGTTGAGAGTCTTCTTACTAGGGCTGTCAAAATAACACAATAACACAATAATTTCAATTAGTTAATTATAGAAAAGAATAACGCTACCAAAAATAAACACAGATTAATTGCACTGTTACCTGCAGGAGGTGACACACACGGAACTCTGTTTCCTGGTTGTAGCGTGCGTGTGACTTATTTGTTACATAAAATAAGCGGTTTTGACACGAGCGGTTGTTTTGTGAAGGGAAAATGTGGAGGGGGAAGTTTGCAGTTATTAGGAACATAAAACCGGCTAGTTACACGTATTTCTATGGTTAGATTTTGCAGCGATACGTGTATAGTTCTATGGGTCAACCACACATGCTTCCTTGCTGTTGCTTGAGGCTGCAAAGTCAGCGGTCAAAGGTCCCCTGCGTTGAACTTTGGAAGAAAGGAAGATGCGACTTCACCTCGCCACATGAAGCAAAGGTTTTATTCGCTCCTCCACTCGCATAGAACGGAAGTGAGCAAGAGAGGAATATTGGCTGCTGACAATTTTGCACGTGTGTGACAATGCTGTTGCTGCAGAGAGCCATGCGGGTTGGGTTGGTAGCGTATAGGTGAGAATGTGACATGGACATTGTTGTCAGCTGTCACTTGTCAAAACTATCCCATGAGGCTGGACACTCATTTTGGAGAATAGATCATTGTTTTCTAATTATGGCACTCTGTAGAGTTATAAGGTCAAAATGTAATACAGAATTTAACTGTCATTGCCTTGACATCTGGTCACAGAAAATGCATCAAAATGCAAATATTAATTCATGTGAATAATTAGATTAATTAATCACATTACTAATATTACTGTAAGTACCATATCTAATGGCTCATTACTATTGCTACACGGTTAGCCAATGCTACATGATTCAAGTTAGAAATAGTTTTAAATAAGATATAACTGAATGTGTGTTTTACGATAATTAGATTTGTGTGTTCCTGTGTTAAGCATTGTGAAAATAAAAAGTAATGTATTGTATGAATGCTAGCCAAGGTAATTTTTGAATGTGGGGGGTGGTTAGGCTGTCTATCCACAGCCAACGTTTTAAAAGTGTGCATTGGCTTGTATGGGTAAGCATGTGCTAGAATTCACCTCAGAGTCTCATTATAAGTCATCTTACCAGCCGTCACAAAGCAAGACCATAGCTCCAGGACCACTGCTTCTCACCTTGGCATACGCGTGCACACACACACACACACACACACACACACACACGTGGGAGTTTGATAGTGCACCGTCTGACTGTTAAACACACAGAGAGACCCACAGTTTCCGTTTCTTTTAGCAGATTCAACTGGCATCTGTCCGCTGTCTTTCCAAGCACCGCTCTCGCACGTGACCGTATGCGCAGTTGTCCTCTCTAGCTCGCCGCTTGTGCCCCGTGTGTTTTGTAAAACCAGTCTGTGTAACATGGCTGCTCCACCGGTGGTGGTGTAGAAAGCTAACGTAAAGGTGAATTCAGCGTTTGAAAGCTAATGTAGAATATCTCTGTCTGTTGTTTCTACACGGCCCAGGCTCTGTGAATGGGAGCACAAATTGGTGCAGACCGCACAAACCGCAAACAGCTATGCTACCCTTTGCAATGTGGGCGGAGCTTCTGAGCGAGCTGTGGCATTGACAAGGGAGAGTGTTTTTGTGTCGTTAAGTTCAAATATCAACAAGCTTTCTCCAGCATCACTGACTGCACCTTTTAAGAAACTACGATTAACAAAATATGTACAATGCGCTGTGTGTGTGGGGGGGCTATGTAGGGTCCAATGAGCATCACGTGCAGTGTGACGTTATGCTGGGGAAATACGCTCAGTAAATGCACCTCGGTGGCCAGCCTCACGTGCTGCGCTGCACCGCTCCCTTTAAAAATATCCACCCCCTCTATTAACACTGATGTGCGTATTCACTCACTGCGCACGCACAGCGCATGATAACGTACAGACTCCTTCCAGTGCCGTATGTTAGCCTTCATGCCGTATATCACTGATCCGCTATGCCGTGCCGGGATACGAGTTGACCTGTGGTGTGAATCAAAACGTTCTTCTCCTCCTCCTCATCATTAATCACGCGCTGTTATTCAGTTCCCTCCACACACACACACACTCTCTCCCTTTAGAGGTTACACCACAGGGCTCACACTGATGAATGCTAATTAGTCAGAAGGGCTTTCTCCCTTTCGGGGTGGGAATAAAGGGGGAGGGGGGGGGGGGGAGATGGAAGAAAGGAAAAAGGGAGGGAGCGCCTCCGAAAGGGTCTTTTATACCTGCCTCCTTTGAAGCGCTGGAAAATGGATGATCATGATTAGATCATCCATATTAGGCACTTGTGCGCAGAGTTGTTGAGGATTGGATTGTCGACAACTTTGTGCCTTTCCAACATGTGTTGAGACCTACCTGTTGACCGCCGTGTTTGTTTAATGATGCTCTTCCTCGTCTTGTAATGTTAGTGCTGTAGATGTATCCAATGATGCGTGTGTGTCCTTGTGTTTAACTAGGAGGATTCACTTCCTGGTTTATTGCAGCACATTCTTTCTATTTTATTACCGTATATACCTGCACTGTGGGGTGTGCATGGCGGGCCAAATGGCTAAACAAGCAAGTGAATTATAGTCTCTCCTCAAGGCAGGAAAAGCCCTGGTATGCCCTGTGATATTTCTACAGCATTAGCATGAATAGAATGTTCAGAAACAAGAAAGAATTCCCCTTTAACAGCCGTAACAAAACGTTATCGCTCCACGGTCCTCTGCGGCAGTCGAAATGCAATGTGAAGCAAAGAATACTGTTTCGGCTTTGTTGATATGTGCGGTGTTCGCCACTTTGTTTACTATTTATGGAACCAGAAAACAAGCGAAATGCCAAAACTTTTTTTTTTACAAAAAGTGCATTAGCTTACTTTTAGTGCAACAGATGACTCTACCTTTTAAATCAAAGGTTTCCTGAGCCTTTAAATGGTCTCTCAGTCCAATTAAGTAGGCTTCGCAATCACGAAGAAGACCACTGACTTGACAGTTTTGCCGAAGACGTTGCCACTCTCATCAAGGAGGGAAAGCCTCATAATAGGTTAATAATTTAAGATGGCTACGCCTCCTTCCTGCCTGTTCCACTGCAAGACCCTTTGCGTCCCACAACCTCCCCAAGCCCCGCCTGTATGCTTTGTCTTACGCAATGTCTTCTGTCATCGACGTTTGCTCTGTTCTGTACCCTATGGGGGGGGGGGGGCTTTTGACGGTCAAATATAAATAACTACAATGCAAATCAAATCCTTTATTTGGACTAATCGTGGTCCTGACTGAACTTGATAGTTTGGACATTAAAGTTAATCGGGGGATTGATTCCACCGCCTTGTTTTGTTTGGTTGTTTTGGGTCACTGAAATCCCTTTCAGCAACTGTCTGAGTCTGACCCAGAAAATGGTTTGCCACCTCTTCACTGTACAGATTATCAGTGACCATGACAACTTTGGTAAAAAAAAAAATCCTATTGTCTTAATTTATTATTTATTAGAAACATCAAGGCTATGGAGCTGAAGTTGATTACCTGAACAAAGAGATGAACAAGTGGATGGAAGCTCAGTGTCACTGTAGAAAGGTGATCCTGCATTCCGCCAAGAGGTGGAAAGAGCAGTTGGGTTGTTTGGCAGGGATCTGGGAGGCCAAGGACCAGATGTGACTTGCCTTTGTAGTGCTGTAGCTACAGGATTTGTACTTTCTCCTGCATATTCTTTTCATGTTGACTCTCTCTTCACCTCACCCACCCCTTCCCCATCCTCCTTTGTTCTTCCGTTCTCTCACTGACGCGCACATACACACACGTACACATACACACACGTACACACACACACACACACACACACGTACACACACGCACACACACACACAGATTCCAGAGGAGCATGACTTGGAGAGCCAGGTGAGGATGGAGAGACAGTGGAGGTTCCTGAGAAACGCCCGTGTGAGGAGACAGAGCCAGCGAATCACACAGAGAGGTCAGAAAGCACGCACGCACGCACGCACGCACGCACGCACGCACGCACGCACGCACGCACGCACGCACGCACGCACGCACGCACGCGCACTTGATGAATGCCTTTGATGTCTTGATGATTCATAATTAAAATGATATAGCTATTTGGTGTACCCGCTGCACCACCAAACAAACACATTCATTACACTACTTCTATTACACTACAACAATAGAGCGGATGTATTCGGTGGTTACTTGTATCACATGCCAAGTTGCGTTACTGCAGTAGCTGTTGGTGCAGTGTCTTCTTCTGTTTTCAACATGTTCTGTAGTTTGTAGAAAGCATTTGAGGTGAAGTGTTTGTCAGTGGAGGCAAGGCAGCAAGCAGTGTCTGTTACCATAGCAACTTTGGCAGTATACTGATATTTTTCTCCAGTGTACTGTCAATATTCAGCCACTTGTGTTGGCTAATCTGTAATGAGTGTTGTCTCGTGTTGGGTTTGGTAGGAGCCATAACAATACTGATGGTAATTACAAATATTAAATTAAATACAATTGAGTTAGAAATATATTGATATATGTTCATGTTTCATGACAACCGTGCTATTCACAGTAGTCATTACATTATGTGTAAGTGTAAAACACATGCACTGTATCTCTTCTTGAACCCGTTATTAATTCATCCCTACTGAATCTGCATTCACGAACAGTGTAGAAGGCTTCTTTGCTACAACTGGACCAATGGAAGCAGATAGATTGCTACTGAAGCTAGGCTTTAATAGGATTCTATGGCAGGTTGAAGTACGCTTTGTTTAAATGGCACACACACACATCGATGTTAATTGGACAACAGGCGTTTATCATTTTGGGTGCCACCTGGAATCCAGACTTCCAGGTAAATGTTTTTGCATATAAAAACAGATCTCATCGTTTATTGGCCATAGGCTATCTTTGTGTTTTTCTTTTCGTCTGGAAGCCCAGCATCTCTATTTTATGATTTGCAGATTTATCAATGAGGGTGGACCAAGTAATATATGGGCAATAATCGACAGAGCGACATAAAGTTGTTAACTTCAGCCGTAATTAGTATTCGATGCAGCATAGTGAAACTGTTACTTGTATACAATACATATTTGTAAATATTGAGGTCTCAGTGTTTGGTAATTATTTTGTGTGTTGTGATTAAATCAACATAATTTAGCTTATTTTTATGTAGCTAAATTATACTATATATTTAACATGGCAAACACTGCTATATATGTAGACCTAATTTTCAAGAGGTAATTCAATTATTTTGCATACAAGTAACCAGCTATTTTAGAATGTGAAGAGAGCATTTGAGCACGTCATTTTGTCTTAGATAACTAGCTAACATTATTGTATTTTGAGGATTGTTCTTTTAGAACTTTATACTATTGTCTGTAATGACCTAGCTACTGCACCAAGCAGACCATTGTGCTTGTATGTGCAAGTTTAGATATAATCTGATAAAATTGTATGTGCAAATTTAGAAAAATAAATCTGAAAGGACCCTGGACGCTGATCTAGATTTAACCACAAATTCCTACAGAGATATAGAAAGCGTATGTATATAAGATGAATAGCACAGTTCTGCATTCAGTCCTGTGCGTGCGTGTGTGTGTCAGTTTGTAGATCAATCAACATCAGAAACACCCTCCTTTAGGGAGGCGCAGGACTCCCCTTCCAGCACGCGTGCTCTCACAAGTGCACACACAGACACACACCACATCAGAAACTCATACAGAACTCCCCCAGCCGAGGTAAGCCCTCAAACAGAATGGCTAAACCTCGTACGTCATCGGCAGCCCCTTTCCCACACGCACACACGCGCAACAACTAATCACGGGTGCAGCTTGCGTCAGAGCTGAGAGGGTTCACTCACGAACATCTCTCTCTACTCACTTCATCATTGCTACACCCCCTCCCCCCCACCCCTGTACCCAAAACACACCCCCTAAAGAAGTCCTCTGACGTGTTGAAGCAGAGGCGTAGTGAATCTGCCCTCATTCAGTCCGCTACCTTCAGAGAAGGGAGAGAGAGAGGATTGAGTGGAAAGGGTGGTGGGAGAAATGCAAGAATATGGAAGGAGGTGGAATTCTAGACAACGGCCAAAGAGAGTTTGCCGGGGCGTGCGTGCGTGCTTGTTTGTGTGTGTGTGTGTGCGTGCGTGCTTGCAGGGTTGCAGTACATCATTCCTCTAATTTGTATAACAGTGCCTATATGCAGGAGAACACTCCTGAGTTTGGAGTTCAAAACAGCAAGTCTGATTTTGTCAGTTGGTCGAGTGAGAGTGAGGGCTCCTTTTAGCATCCAGTGCTCCTCTCACGCTCAAGCAGATCTGTTTACAAACAGCCGAAGGGGGGGCTTTTATTTGGGGGGTTCTGTGGGCACGACGGCGTGACTGAGAGGAGTCCCTTTTAAGACTTGTGAGACTGAAGTGTTTTTAACATCCTGTGGGGTAGACAGTCGTCTACAGTTGCGTGTTGCAAAGCAACACGCAGGCACAGAAACCTTCAGTAAGGAAATGCGTTTCATTTCTACATTATTTAATTTTTTTCTTCTCCATCCATCCATCCATCCATTTTTTTCTTCTGATAAAATATTTTTCTGTCCACATTCTTTGCGTGAATGCCTTTCAGCTTACCAAGAATTGGAATTGGTGTGGTTGGTACTGTCTAATGCTCCTGAAGTAAACATTCTGAAGGTTAACAGCTACTGCGCAGGAAATATCTCATTCTTTACATATCACCAAATACAAACATATTTTCTCACCTCACATTACTTATTTATGACAAAGAAGAAGGCCAACATGGCAATGAGCGAAATATTCTGCTTTTCCTTATTTATTTATTTATTATTTTATTATTTAATTATTATGATATCCTCAGTATGCCCACTTTAAAGTACCCTCAGTTTCACAACACTTTAATGAGGACCGTTGTGGTGGGCAGTGGCACACACAATGCTGCATGTGTAACACCGCTCCCCTCCACACACACACACACAGGAGTGACCCATCTGGACGACCAGATCTTCATCAACCGCAACCCGGGCGTCCCCTCTGTGGTCAAGTTCCATCCCTTCAACGCCTGCATTGCCGTGGCCGACAAGGACAGCATCTGGTCAGAGCCAACCATGTGCAGTCCTCATTCACTGCATCGATATGATGTGTTTGTTATAAAGTGACCGGGCGACTAAATCTTCTCGTCTTTTCACAGTTTCTGGGACTGGGAAAAAGGGGAGAGGCTGGACTACTTCTATAACGGCAACCCTCGCTACACGCGCATCACAGCCATGGAGTACCTGAACGGACACGACTGTTCCTTGCTCCTCACCGCCACAGGTTGAGGATCCACACACTGTCCCCTTTTCTCTCCGCACGCAAGCGCGCACGCGCACACACACACACACACACACGCATGCACATCCACACACACACGCACGCACACGCACGCACGCACACACACACACACACACAACAGTTCTGCACACACATTTGTTTTGGGTGCATGCTAATTCCCACTGACTTAAACGTCCAAACGAGACTCCTTTGTGGCTTCCTGCTTGTGATTAATAACCGTCAAATGTTGATTTCCTCCTGCCAGACGCAGACACAAACTTGTTTTTGCTCTTCATTGCTCATGAATAGAGCAGAGGCAGTAACCTTCATGTCTTTAGGTCTGTCACACCGGCGGCTGTTGCATCCATCCAGCTAGCAAACGACACTCATTTGACGTGTATATTTGTCTTGTTTTCTGTGATGCACAGCCTGCATTTGACACATGTTGCAAACATGTGGCAACGATAACCTCTTCATTACGTTGGGATGCAGGAAAGGAATCAATGTTGAATTAGTAAATACTGAATGTGCAAATAAAAACTAAACGACTGTAAGAGGGATTATAAGTAAAGATGCTGGTTCTGTTTTTAAAAGATTTTGTGTGAGGAATCAAAGAGAAACCTTTTATTTTCTGGAAGTGAAGCTATGAATGTTACTTTCTATAATAGTTATTATACTGCATCATCGCTTGCTTCCGTGTCGGCGTTTACCTATTAAAGACAATATTTAGACAGGTTTTATTTATGATATCGTTGGATAAGCACTCCTGTGTTTTCATGGTGATGGCGTACTTGGTGAGGCGTTCATATTTACTCATTAAGAACCTGCTTGGCGTGTGTTTTAATCTATTCCTCCATTGTATTATTCATTCCTTGGCTTTGCACTGCCTGACCCTCCTCTGTGCTGTCCATGTGCAACCACAGAGCTCTTTCTTTAGTCATCCTTTCTCTCACATACTCCATTTTCTCTCTTCTGGTTCCTCCCAATTAAATATTGTGACCCTTCTCATTTTCTCATGCTGTCTCTACCACCCCTCCCTTCCCTCTCTTTCCCCCCCCTTTCCTCCCTCTCTCTCCCTCCCCTTTCTCTCCCTATCTTCCCCTCTCAGACGACGGAGCATTAAGGATCTGGAAGAACTTTGCGGACCAGAGGAACCCTGAGATGGTGACAGCGTGGCAGGGCCTATCTGACATGCTGCCGACCACCAGAGGTCAGCCCTCCTCCAGCGCACACAGTAAAGATCAGCATCTTGTTCTGTGTCACACGGCCCCCTCCTAGTGCTGCATTGTGTGTGTGTGTCGGTCAACCCTCTGGCTAACATGTTCCACAGAATGCTGCGTTGTGTGTGTGTGTGTGTGTGTGTCGGTCAACCCTCTGGCTAACATGTTCCACAGAATGCTGCGTTGTGTGTGTGTGTGTGTGTGTGTCGGTCAACCCTCTGGCTAACATGTTCCACAGAATGCTGCGTTGTGTGTGTGTGTGTGTGTGTGT